>JBAKBP010012849.1:0-65624 GCA_037953745.1 Lithodes maja
CCCCTTGTTTGATCTTTGATCTCCAAAGATCCACGGAACTCATAGCCGCCCTCCTTTTGGGACGAGCGCCACCTGAAGCCTGAGGAGGATCATCCTTCTCATCATCAGCTTCCCCACCTTGAGGAGCACTGTCACCAGCACTCTCCCGCGGAGGGGTATCAGTAGAGACGCCAGGATCATCCGGCAGTTCTACATCCTGCTCCAAGGGATATAACCTTACGACTGGGCGAGTAGTAACCCCAGTCGAAGTTCGTATTCTAGCAACCCTTATAAGACCATCAATGCCCTGGAACAAATCGATAATCCTCCCAAGCTTCCAAAATAACCTAGGACGCTCATCATGAATCAGTACGATATCCCCGATACGAGGCCATCGTTGATTCGTCCCTTTGATCTTATTAGAGTGACGCTCGCGAAGAGACAGCAAATATTCTTGGGTCCACCGTTTCCATAGATCGTCTGACACCTTGTTCACATACTGGAAGCGACGACGTGTGGCGTCAGCATTGCCGAACGTTGGGTCATGCAGATCTTCGTCATTTACTGATGATCTAGGAAAGGTATTAAGGGTTCGTTCACGTGTTAGCATAGAAGGCGAAATGAGTAAGAGGTCATCAACATCTGCCGAGGTATAGGTCAAGGGCCTGTCGTTGACTGACATCTCAATTTCTACTAAGATGGTTTGGAACTCCCGTCTGGTCACCAGTGCCCTTCCTAATACCTTCTTCATGGCAGATTTGACAATACCGATTGTTCTCTCCCAAATCGCCCCGAACCATGGTGCACGTGCTGGTATAAATCTCCACTGACAACCCTTTCCAGTAAGGGTAGCCACAACCTGCGGGTCATCCATTAAACTCTGGAGATATTTAGAGGCCCCGACAAAACAAGTCGCATTATCGCTCATAATAATTTGAGGGAAAGCATTACGGCCTGCAAAGCGTCTTAGAGTATGCAAAAAACCCTCACTGGATAGGTCGTCAATCAATTCAATATGAATCGCTCTGGTTACCGCACATGTGAATAGAACGGCATATACCTTTATGATATTACCGGGCGATTCTCTAACTTGAATCGCTCCGGTGTAGTCTATCCCGGTTACCTGAAATGGTTCAGTCCTTTGTACCCTGAACTCAGGCAAGGGAGGTAGATCAACTGGGAAGTAAGGCTTACCCTGTAATCTTTTACAGATAGTACAGCTATTGTGGATCCCTTTAATTGCTTGTCGCATCTTAGGGATCCACCAACGTTGTCGCATATACGCCAGAAAATAATTGACGCCAAAATGTAGGTAGGTCCTATGTCATTGGCGAATCAACAGTTTGGTAAGGAGAGGAGCTAAGGAGGACAGGATATTTCGCAGAATCAATAATGTCCGCCTTTTGTAACCTGCCTCTACACTTAATTATGCCTCCTTCCATATATAATCCTAGCTGCCTCATTAAGTTACAGGGTTTGGCCTTTGACTCCTTGCTCAAGATTTGATGTTCAGTAGGATAAGATTCCCTTTGTACTAAACATATTAGTTTTGCTTCTGCTGATCTCAATTCATGGAGTCTGATATGCTTCGAATCTTCACTAAGGAAAGACCCGTGAGCCCGACTTCTCATGTTGTTAATGAAACGGTATATCCATGCAAATACCCGTATTACTTGATCATAGCTGCCGTAACGTTCCCACTCTACCAACTTGTTATCCTGATGTGTAGTACTCACATTCGAACTACTTAACACATCATCTTGGGGCCGACTTGAAGGATCAGATATGCATTCCCTGAAATCCTGAGGCCATTCAGTTGGAGATATAAGCCATGGAGGTCCATGCCACCAAATAGAGGACGACATAAACTGTTGCGCCGAGATCCCCCGGGAAATTATGTCACTGGGGTTATCCCTGGTGCTCACATAGCGAAATTTAGCTGTAGGAACTAAGTTATGTATCTCATCAGTGCGATTAGAAACATAAACAGGTAACACTTTCTGGCTGTGTACCCATGAAAGTGCTATTTGACTGTCGCTCCAGACATAGACGTTATTAATCTGTAGTATGTCTGTATAAGCATCCAGTGTAAACTAAATTAGACGAGCAGACAGAAGCAATGCAGTAAGTTCTAATTTAGGAACTGTAATCTTCTTTATAGGGCTACTTTGTCCTTTGCTATAGCCAGCGTCGCTTCACTACCATTGCATATGTATATGGCAGTACCGTACACACTATTACTAGCATCAGAAAAGGCATGTAGATCCACCTGTTGACCACTAATAACCTAACGATTAAGTTGGACCTTGCAACAATTGGAAAGGTCCGACCGAATCAACCGCCAAGTATCTTGTAACTCAGTCGGGAGGGGCGTGTCCCAATCTAGTTTTAGCCACCACAGTTGCTGTAAAAACATACGAGCACGGATAGTTACAGGCAGCAAAAAACCTAGGGAATCAAACAACCTCGCTGACAAGCTTAAGCAGTTTCGCTTGGTCATAAGCTCACTGCCGCATGGGGTGTGACAGAAGGATACACAATCTGTGGTAGTGTCCCACTTGTGGCCTAAAAACTTCACCTCACTATTCTCAGTAGCTACACCATCAGAAGCAAATTGACCTTTCAAAAGATCACTATTAGTGGCCCATTCTCTCAAGTAGAGATGAGCCTTGGCAAATATATCGCGGATCTCCCATCATCTTTCGAGCAATAAATCTTCATCGTCTCCAGTGCCTTGAAGATTGTCCACATAGATCCCCTGCTTGATCTCATTCTTGAAGTCAGGATCTAGTCCAGCCTCCTCAAGATGACGCAAGATAGTAGTGTTGAGAAGGAACTGGGAACAGGTCGCCCCGAATAAGACGACTTTGAACCTGTAGACCAGATACTCTGAATCTAGATCCATTGGGTCCCGTGGCCATAAAAATCTTGTCGAGTCCCTGTCTTCACGATGGAGTTGAAGCATCAGGAAGGCCTTCTCAATATCGGCGACCCATGCAAACTTATGACATCTGAAACGCAACATAATTTGCGCGAGATCAGAGACCAGGGACGGACCCGTATATAGACAATCATTCAGGCTATAGGAGCGTTCACTGGATTTAGCCGAGCAGTCATACACAATACGAACAGGAGTGGTGGAACTGTCCTTTTTAATCCCATGGTGAGCAAGGTAATGGATGTTATCCCCATACTCACTGAGATCTACTCTCTCCACAAATCCACGTTGTACCTGCTCGGTTAAAACTGCCGCATAAGTCTCGCAATAACTTGGATCCTTGACAAAATGCTTCTGAAGGCTACGTAACCTACCAAGTGCTAGATGGAAATTAGTAGGTAATTTACTCTTGTTATCATTCCAAGGGAGCCTTACCACATACTGACCCCTGCCAGAGTCATACGTTACAGTCTCTTCATACGAGCTTAACACTAGCTTGGACTCGCGATCAAGTTCATGTGGGTCAATTCCAATATTGTCCAAGTCTCATAGCTTATCTATATCAGTACATGTATTATCAGGCACATTTGGCCTAATATATTTATCTATGGGGCTTACTGCTACCTTGAGGACCGTAACCACCTCCACCTGTGTGTCTTGAGAGGAAGTGGCATAGGATCCAGAAATGGCATACCCCTGGATCGTGGGGAGCATTATTAGCTTATCTACCCGCCGATATCCAGGGTAAACCAGGTCGTAGTAATAATCAGCTCCGACCAGCAGCATAATACCATTGTTAGCAGAGAGTTGATCATCAGCCAGTTTATAACCCTTGCTCTGAGATATTTCAAATGTGGTTGAATCTCTGATGCTATATAGAAACTAGGTAGTGTGTCGACCACAACAGCCTTGATGGGACATGCCTTTCTTCTACAAACATTGGAAATCTCCACGATATCATAGTCACTGGAATCTATTTCACCAGTAAAACCATGGAGACGCAAATTCTCTTGACCCTTGCTGGTACACTTGAGCTGGGGTAATGATGACCGCAGAACGAATGACCTCTGTGAGCACTGGTCAAGTAAGGTGCGCGTCATTATAGTATTATTATTACTCCCCACTACTGGCAGCATCATAGTAGGAAGCAATTGACATTCTCGAGAAGCAATGGACATGGCAGATACTTTATCACCCTCGCTTTTACCTTTCTCATGTGACTCTTTGGGGGTTCTCCCCTTTTCTTTGCCATCGTGCCGATCAGACTGGGTGCAAAGGGAAAACCAATGTTTCCCCTTGCAATACTTACAAGGTTTGATGTAGGAATTGGTGCAAGTACTGTTGACGTGGTCTCTTGCCAAACAGCTGGTACATAACTTAAGCAATTTATCCTTGCCAATCTTCTGTGTAGCCTTAGGATACTTAGGACACTGGTACCACAGATGACCGTGGACACTGCACAACTTGCAACCTAATGATATTGGCCTTTTCTGTTTAGGAGAAGTCTGTACTGGGAAAGCTGCAGTGGATGGCGACATCTCCACTTGTCGGTAGTGTCCAGTACTCTCCATATTGAAGACTTCAGTCTGGTACACCTGCACCAACGCTTCCAAGTTTAGTGGAGAGTCACTTCGTTAACGTCTTACGATTTCCTTTAGGGGAGAGGGTATCTTGTTCAAGACATTTACACTAAATATCTCCTCCTTGGTGATGGCCATTGTCTCCATAGATCGGAGGAGGCTCTCAAATGAGGCATAGTACTCCTTTAGGTCCGTCACATCATAGGATGGAGGATCTAGAGTGAAGAATTTAGTAATTAATGCGGTCTTGATGACTTCCACTCTCCCGTAAGTTCTCTTCAGCAACTCCACTGCAGACTCGTAGCTGGTAGCTTCTAGCTTGTACCCATCGATCAACTTCAATGCCTCCCCTTTCAATTGACCACGGAGATATGTGAACCTTTGGATGGCTGTGAGTGTTTTATTATGATGGACGGAACACTCAAAGATATCCAAAAATCCAGTCCAGGTAGCCGAATCCCCGGAAAAGGTAGGCAAAGTAAGCTTCGGCAGGTTAAAACCAGTCGCCTTTGGTGTACCGGTATCCTTAACAGGGGTTGTTTCTTGTGTGGAAGAGAGTCTGGCTAAGGCTGTATTAACGTCCTCAAAGTACTCAATATCTGCTGACATTTCTTCTTCCACATCGTCAGTAATTGTCAATAAACCATATACCTGCTGAGGATAATTATCGTAAGTTGGCGAGCGATTTAGTTACAGTAGCAAATTTACCGTTAATTTGATCAGCCGTGGCACTTAATAAAAATTCATCAAGATCTCTTAAACACCTATTTAAACTTCCCTTCATCCCTCCTTTCAGAATCTTAAGTTTCTTTAAATCTGTCATCGTTAAGGTCTGAATCTAAGCTATTAACTCTCTAAACTATAAAGCAAACTAGTTACACAAATTAATTTAAATTAAAAAATGTGGCAATAGCATTGCCACTCCCAATTTGGAAACGGTCATTAGGCTACTAGCTGCAGTAGGATGAATTAATTGAGCAAAATTGACAAATAACAGAAACAAACTAGGGCTAGAGAAAGAAGGGTAAATGAAAAGAACTGACTAGGTCTAGTAATAAGTATTAGGCCTAGCCCAGCGCCCATCTCACAATCATGAGGTCTGTTGGCTGTCAATCACTTAGGAATCAACAGAGACCGAACCCCATGACCGTAATTAGGCAACTAGGCTATACAATGTAATTAAACGAGTCACATGAGAACGCTCCCCACCGGCAAAATTGAGAAAAGAGTCTCATATGGCCTAAAGGCTAAACTGAAAGTCACCAAGTAGGCTACCACGAACAGTGTCATCAAAACAACCACAGACACTCAGTAGGCCTAACCACAAAAACCACGAGAAATGGTAGTAAACCGTGACACCCTCACACACATACCTAGCCCAGCAAACCCCCAAACAAGGTAAGCAGCACCACGTCGAAAAAAGTGGGAAACTAGTTCCCCCAAACTATAACAGTGACGGGGTGCCACCGAAAAAACACAGGGATAGCCAGGCAAGGTAGGCAACATAAAAAACGCAAGGGCAGTCTGCCCAACTTCTAGCGCGGCAGCCATTTGTAACACCAAGCGAAAGCGGATGCAAACATAACACTATTACTGCAGTAATGTAAGTACTAGAGATCGAAGGACCTTTATTTGTCGGGAATTTAGATAAAGAGGTTAAATTACATATCACTGGTACATGAAATATCCCAACAAATAGTTATAATATAATTACCAACGAAGTAGTCGATGGGTGTAATCCAGTCCCCACACACACGGCTAATTCAATTGCATGACATGTAGGAATATTCACATAATACAATATCGATACAATGAACATAGCTGGTGACTGGTGATGTAGGACTGTTGTTATAGATTAATATTTGTAGCACATGGTGAACTGTGGGTTGAGTCAGAGCCGGGGGGGGGGGGGGGGGGGGAGATGTTGGCTGTATGGTGTTGATTGAGAGACTAAAGGGCCGGCGTCCGATCGCTTTGCGAAATTACATATGGCTGCCGGCTCATAATAATTATAACCCATAACTTGGTTTCATGATACATCAAGAGCTGATGTAGATATTTATACTTACAGTTAATATTTAACCTATACTTAAGAATAAACTACAATACACAAAGAACCAGCCGAAATCGTACATGCGATACGATACCGCAAAATTCAAATGTCCTATTGGACCTAAAACTGTCGGGATCATTACCCTATTCCCGACACAGGTAGTGGCAAATAACACCGGAGAAGCAAATACAAATACGGGAGAGCTTTTTGAACTTTGCGATTTTTTTAGTCTTACCCAGCATATTGCTGAACCCACACGGGAAAACAATATCTTAGACCTGGTCTTCACTAACAATGACTCTCTAGTACACAGCATTAACATATCGGACACAACATACTCAGATCATAAATTAATTGAGATCAAAACAACCTTAGCAAGTGTACAGACAACCTCAGAATCGAGAACAAAAACCGGCCCCTTCAATAAATTTAACTTCAATAACCAAAACATTAGGTGGGAAGAGGTAAATCAAGAAATGGAGGAAATAGACTGGGAAACTTTAATGAATAACCTGACACCAGCAGAATGTCTAGTCCTAATAACAGAAACCATGACCCAAATCTGTAGCCACCATATACCTGCAAGACAAACAAGACGAAGAAGCAAACAAGATCGGGAAAGGAGGAGACTGTACAGAAGAAGAAAATTACTCACACAAAGACGCACACATCACAATCTACAGGATAGGCAAAAGGCTGAAATAGATAGAGAAATTGTGAAAATTGAACAAAGGCTAAGAATATCATATGAACTACAACATATGGAAGAGGAGAGGAAAGTTATTGCAGGTATAAAGGAAAATTCCAAATACTTCTTTTCATACGCCAAACAAAAGGCTAAAACAGCATCAAACATCGGCCCACTAAGCAAAGGGGACAGCTCTTTCACAGGGGACGAAAAGGAAATGAGCGAACTCTTACGCAGGCAGTATGAAATGGCATTCAATGAGCCTGATGAAACAAAAGTCATCAGAGACCAAAATATATTTTTCATGGAAACTTCCTCCACGGAAACCCCCCAGATGCTGGATATTGATTTCGGTCCAAAAGACATAGAAGAGGCCATTTCCAACATGCCATCCCACTCGGCACCAGGACCGGACTCATGGAATTCGATCCTAATGAAGAAATATAAGGAAAACCTCTCAAAGCCCCTGGCTATAATGTGAAGAAGGAAACTAGACACTGGTGAAATACCAGATAGCTTAAAAAATGCAATAATTGCCCCACTGCATAAAGGAGGGAGTAAAGCACTACCAAAAACCTACCGCCCGGTAGCTCTAACCTCCCACATCATTAAAGTTTTCGAGCGAGTCCTGCGAAGCAAAATCTCAACATTCATGGAGGCAAATGAACTACACAACACTGGTCAACATGGGTTCAGAGCAGGAAGATCATATCTCTCACAACTTTTGGAACACTATGACAAAATTCTTAAAGCGCTAGAAGAAAAGAAAAACGTGGATGTCATTAATTTTACACCAATTTTGCTAAGGCATTTGATAAATGTGACCATGGTATAATAGCCCACAAACTAAAAGCAAAAGGTATAACGGGGAAAATCGGACGGTGGATATATAATTTCCTCGTAAACCGAAAACAATCAGTAGCAGTAAACCAAGTCACATCTGAGCCTTCGGATGTCAAAAGCTCAGTGCCCCAAGGAACAGTGCTAGCGCCCCTTCTGTTCCTCATACTAGTTTGCGACATAGATACCAACACCAGACACAGTACGGTGTCGTCTTTTGCTGGTGACACAAAGTTAAGCAAGATAGTAAACACACAAGAGGACACGGGCCGACTGCAGGAAGACATGAATGTAGTGTTCCAGTGGACCAGGGAAAACAACATGCAATTCAATGAAGAAAAATACGGTACGGAGATAATAATGGTGTTAAAGAAATTACAAATTACTTAACAGAATCTAACCACATAATAGAACAGAAAGACAGTGTAAAAGACCTTGGGGTATTAATGTCTGAAAATATGGGTTTCAAAGTACATAACCAGGTCAAAGTTGCGGCTGCGAAACGTTTAACGGGTTGGATTCTGCGTACATTTAAAACACGCAGTGAATTACCTATGATAACGCTCTTCAAATCTCAAGTGCTACCGTGGCTTGAATACTGTAGCGTATTAACATCCCATACAAAGCAGGTGAAATAAATGACTTAGAGAGTGTACAAAGAATTTTCACTTGCATATAAGTTCGATAAAACAGCTACACTATTGGGAGTGTTTAAGAGCACTGAATCTGTACTCACTGGAACGTAGAAGAGAACGTTACCTAATAATATACACGTGGAAAATCGCAAAGGGTTTAGTACCAAACCTACATACTCCGATAGTCATGAAATTCAGTGATAGGAGAGGCTGGGAATGCGAAATCTCCCGGATGAATAACAGGGGTGCTATGGGCTCTCTGCGAGAGGGCTGGTTATCACACAGAGGCCCACATCTCTTCAACAAACTCCCACGGCGAGTAAGAGACATGAGGGACGTCTCGTTAGACAACTTCAAGAGAGTCCTCGATGTCGAACTGCAAAAAGTGCCAGACGAGCCCATCCTCGCAAAGGAGCGAGCTGTCGCTTCAAACAGTCTACTGCACCAAATCACCACCCATAACGAGGGGCGTCGCGCTCCTTGGTGCCGCTAGAAGAGTGGCGAACACATCAAAAGGTATCAAAAGGATGGGTGTGTCTGTCTGTCAGTGTGTACTGGTGTATGTGTGTGTGTTTGTGTACTGGTGTGTGAGTGTGAGTGTGTGTGTGTGTGTCTGTGTGTACTGGTGTATGTGTGTGTGTGTTTGTGTACTGGTATGTGTGTGTGTGTACTGATGTGCGTGGGTGTGGGTGTATGTGTGTGTGTACTAGTTGTGTGTACTGATGTGGGCATGTATGTGTGTGTGTACTAGTATGGGTGTACTGGTGTGTGTGTGTGTGTACTAGTGTCTGTGTAATGATGTGTGTGTGTGTGTGGGGTGGGGGGGTGGTGTATGGAGTAGGGGAGGGTAAGGGAGGAAGAGGGAGGGGAGGGGAGGGGGAAGTAGGGAGGGAAATGAAGAAAGGGGGGGGGGGGAGATGTAGGGAGTAGGGAGGGAAACAGAGGAACAGGGAGGGCGGGGGAAACATTGCCTGCCTTGGTGTCAGATGTATGACTTTCTTGCACTCAAACCCATCCGTGAATTCCGTAAATCTTTATTAAATGTGTGATTTAGTTAATTAACCCCTTATTGGCGGCGCACAACATAGGTCAAGTGAAATTAATTTGGACTATGTGGCGGCGCGCGACATAGGTCGTGTGGCAATTTCAGCACGTAATGTTGCTGAGAGAGAGAGACAAGTGGTGGCAGGAGAGTAGCGAGCGTATGACTGCTCCAGACCACCGCGGCGGACCAACTGACATGAATCCCACCCTCCTCCACCCTCTCACACTCGCTACATAGTGAAATGTATGGGGAAAGTACCGAATTACATGGTTTTTGCACTCGTGTTGCGCGGTTGTTGCAAGAAAACTAGCGGTCATACAAGGATCGTTGTGGTGTCATTGGAAAGCTCTGTTTATGCCCTTTCAGGGATAGATACTTGTTTTACGCTCTGGGTCTTCTTTAGGCATGAAAATGATCACGTAAACAGCCCTATTTTGGGTAAAAACACCCCGCTGGTGGCTACATATTATATACCGCCTAGGCCGCTCTTAAGGTGTTAAAGGTATCATCTCCTATCACTTTGTTCAACTCATACAGTACCGGTGACGTCATTTGCATTCCATTCGGGCAACTGTTAGACGCTTTTATTCAGTTTAAAATGTGTCTCCAGCAATTAAAAGGCTTCCAACAATCTCATTAAACCCTTCTTACTACCACAGATCCTTTCTAAACTGCACAAAATCGTCTAAATATAGCTAGGGTAATATTGAAAATACGTCGCCGGTAAAGAAGAGGTTTAATCCTATGGCCGAATGCAGTACCGGTCAAGACAGGTGGTGTATGTATTAATATTGACTTCTGTAGGATGTTAGTTAGCTAGTATAGGGCTAGAGAGGCTATCTACCCTTCTAGATTATTAAACTAGCACACTGTAAAGCCGGCAACACACGAGCGTTTTTTCCCTCAACATTTATCCTCAACACTGGTCTGGCAGCTCATGAGGTGAACATATATACGGTAATCTTTCGGCTACCTATATTCATCCATCATCAGTCTAGTTTCCGGTACCAAGGTAAAATATTCCAGAAATGTTGCTAGACATTTTTTGATCATCGAATGTTGACTATTAAAGTTTTCGTGTGATACCAGAGCATAAATCAAGAATAGCGTCAGGACTGGAGCCCCGCCCCTTTTCGAGAATGTTAGCCTCTTGTGTAGGATGTGTGTTGTGTGACTCGTATCATAGCAAGGTATCATGCGCGTTTTTAAAACATTACTTATGGCTGGATTAATAATATATCTGTGGTAGTTTTAGCTGTGTTGTGCTTTAGGGTAACTGATAAAGGTTAAAATGCGGTTGTGGTTGGTGTTTATTGTAGACGATAGGAGTTAATTAGTTAGTTAATGGAGGGTTTAGAATAGTAAATTCAGCTTATTGTTGACCTTGATCAGCTCATCTCTTTCCTTCTCGCTCTGGACGCGGTGACGGAAGGGTGTGGTGTGATTTGATACGATGTTTTCTTTCCTTTGTGCGAGTGTTTTTTACCGACGATGGGTGGACTGTGGGCGGATGGGCGGGCCGTGCAGACAAAGGGGGTAGCACATCAAGCAGAAATGGATTGGTAAGTTGCATTAGTGTTTATTGAAGGATCTTACCAGGGAATTTCGAACACGTGAGTTGGTCTGCAAATCTATCCTTGCCACATGTTTCTTTTCATGACCATAACTTGGCCTGCTCCATTTGACGCATAGGCTACTTGTATTGTATTATTATGCATTATATTATGTATTATGTTATTATGTATTATTGTAGGCTACCTGTATTGTATTATTGTGCATTGTTATGTAATATGTAGCGGAAATTGAAGGATAAAGTGAAATAACGTTTTATACATGATTATTTAAGTTAAGAAGGAAACATAAGAAAATAAGGACAGGGGAGTTTGCAGCGAGCCGATTGGCCCACACACGGCAGATCCCTTTCACACCCAACCCATCTCGTCCATATGCCTATCAGTTTTATCTTTATCTACTATAGCACTCGGTATAGGCTATATCGTGCTTTATATAATAACCGCATTTATCCACGTGTGTCCTTATTGTTTCGTTATTGTTTGTCTTATTTTTATAATGCATTCATCCAAGTGTTTCCTTATTGTTTCGTTAATGTTGTTGTTCATAATGCATTCAACTACGTGTTTTCTTAGTATTTCGTTATTTTTGTCTTGCTTTTAATAACTTCCTGCATTCATCCACGTGTTTCCTTAGTGTTTCGTAATTTTTGTCTTGCTTTATATAATGCATTCCTTCACGTGTTCCTTATTGTTTCGTTATTGTTATCTTGCTTTTCATAACTTACTACATTCAACCACGTGTTTCCTTAGTGTTTCGTTAATGTTTCCTTGTCTTCATAACTTTACGCATTCAACCACATTTTTCCTTAGTGTATGGTTTGTTTTCACCTTATTGTTTCGTTATTGTTTGTCTTGTTTTTCATAATGCATTCAACCACGTTTTTCCTTATTGTTTGGTTATTATATATGTCGATTATAAGCACCCCAATCTATCACGTGTTTGTGTTTTCGTCGTTACACAATTGCATAATTACCGCTTTGTTTCTCTTATAATATATAGCTTAGTATTTTGGAATTACCACACACATACGTTTATTTTTTCTTGATTATTTTGGTTTTCCTTTTATAATACTAGAGCACGAATCCACGGGTTGCATTTTGATTCGTATTTATCGTTATTACTGCACAATTAAGGTTTAATTTGCAGGGGATTCTTACGTGGGGAATTAGATATACAGATGAATATAATATGCACAGGCAGATCGTATGAATAATTACCTTGTCCTAATTACTGGTATGTACCTTATGAAATAATTTACTTTTAAATCTGGTGTAAACTTCTTAAACAAATTGTAGAATTTTACTTAAGGAGCGCGCACTTGACAGGTACCACCACGGACTTATTCGACACTCCTATATTAGGTTTCCACGCATCCAACATCAAGCTACACCCTTTTCTGGTATACGAAACACCCAAAAAGAAATGGAACACTCTAATATTTATAATATTAGACGAAATATAAAGATAACTCGGTGGAAGAGTTGTGTTCGCTGGAGTAATGTTGATCACTTTGTTTACATCCGCTCGAGGTCAGTAGGCTACTTTGCGCATTAAATTTATTGGTAAAATTCTAGATCCGGTTTTACAGCGAATTTAGCGTGTTGTGTTTTTGTTTTTCTCAGTTTTCTTTAATATACAGTGTTGTTTTATACTAAGGACTGGCGGAAATGAGTATTTACCCATTATCCAACAATCTAAAAACACGGCCCCCACTAGTGGGGAGGGCTATGAAGATCAGGGAAATTGCAGGGTAAAAGACGAAAATAAGGGGTAATATTAGCCTAACCAAATAACCTTACCTAACCTAACCTAGTACAGTATTATAGGTGGGAGCTGCCGCCCCCACACCCCCGCTGGTTTGGTATTAAAATAATAAAAGATTGACGGTTGCCGAAAAAAAGAAGTTGAAGAAGTCTACGGTATTTACTCCGCAATCTTCATTCAGCTTTGGCTGTGGATAACAGGAGGTAAATATTAACTTTTTCACAGTAATTATAATTCCATTTGCGCCGCTACTGACCGATATAGGAATGAAGTATGGTATATGACAAATTTATAGAAGCCATATAAATTGATGAGTGTGCTGTGAAACCGGATCTAGAATAATACCTATTTATTTCCCAGCTTGGCGGTTGAATTAAAATTTAGGCCGTGGGATACAGTATGCCTAGAATTATTGTCATCATCATATATATTGCCAGCAGGGGGGGGGGGGGGGGGGGCAAAAAACAACAACAAAACGTAACTAAACGTCGAGCATCATGTCAACAAACCAACGATCGGAAGAGGCAGTAAACTCACGATTTTCGGCCTAAAACGCGCTGTTTTATGCTCGTTGAAAACCACATAAACAAATGTATTAAATTGTTTATATTACTAATATCACACCAGAAAAGGATGTAGATTGTTGATGGATGTATGGAAACCTAAAATAAAGTCCGTGGTGGTACCTGTAAAGTGCGCAGTATAATTTTCACGCGGCCTAATACCTGGGATAGTTTTGTAACCGTAATATTTCACCCAGCGATCCCTGTACCTCCTTGGTAGAGTAGAAGGAGGTGTGAGCGGTGATGAAGCCTAATGATGGTTAGTAGTAGACCACCCGGGGGAACCTATACAATTCATAACACAGCCTTATTATATGGTGGATTACGCTAACTTCATTACTATATGGCTAGATGACTCTCTCTCTCTCTCTCACTCTCTCTTATTTGTATGGAAGAGGCAAAAGGCAAAGCTGTCTGGAACAAGTGACCCCCCTCCCTCCCCCCCCCCCCCCCCCCCCAGCTATCATTGGGTGGGTGTGAGATCGTGTGCTTATGCGTCTGTCAACCATTTTGCAAATTTTCTCTCACACTCCACACATATCATACTGCCCATGAACAGAATTTTAGAGGCGAATCGTATCGGAGTCTTGCATAGCTACAAGGGTGAGGTAGTGGCTTTTTCGGGACCCCTTCTCCCTCATATTTAGCCCCATTAGTTTTGAGATTTTAAGACGTTCACTCCATTAGTTTGTCGATGTGAAGACCTTTCGTCTCACTTCTTTAGCCGTGACATTTTTCTACTAAAAAATGTACAAATTTATCTTGAAAGGGGATCTTGATGATACATTTATTTAGCTTGATGAAGGTCTAGGGAGGACTTCTGAAATAATATATAAATAAGTAAATCATTATTTCAATAACACTTACCCCCTTTTAAGCGAGCTCAGACGGTATTGTGCAGCACAATTTACTGGTTTGGCTCCATGGTTTAAGAAGGGGGTTTAGTTTGCTTTCTAAACCTCTATCAAACTTTAAAAAAAAACACCCACAAGACCCCCCCTTCGATTTAAATTTGTACATTTTTCGCTAGAAAAATGTCCCGGCCGAAGGCCGATTCCTCTTCAAATACAGGCTCGCTATAGCTCGCCTAAATGGCACGAAATGTCTTAATATTGGCAAAGGAATGGGGCAAAAGGTCTGAAAATCGGCAAATTAATGAGACGAATGTCTTGAAATCTCATAACTAATAGGGCTAAACATGAGGGAAGAGGAGGACTCGAAAAACTAACTCCCTGCCCTTAAGGGGTGGGCGTGATGGGGGTTAAGGAGAGGGAGGGGGGGGGGGGGTAGGAGGCCTATCGTGGAAGGCTGTATTTACGTGGAGGAAATTTAGTTACGGACATAAATTTAAGGAGGAGGAAGAA
This sequence comes from Lithodes maja, assembly GCA_037953745.1. Taxonomy (NCBI): domain Eukaryota; kingdom Metazoa; phylum Arthropoda; class Malacostraca; order Decapoda; family Lithodidae; genus Lithodes; species Lithodes maja. The sequence continues at coordinate 15,025 of JBAKBP010012849.1, forward strand.
CACGGGGGATGAGGAATGGATGGGGAGGAGAAAGAGGAGGAAGAACTTGGAGGAAGAGTAGAAGGAGGAGGAGGAGGGGGGAAGACAGGAGGAGGAATAAAAGGAGGAAGAATACAAGGAGGAGGAAGAACTTGGAGGAAGAGTAGAAGGAGGAGGAGGTAAAGTAGACGGAGGAAGACGAGGAGGAGGAGGGGGGAAGACAGGAGGAGGAATAAAAGGAGGAAGAATACAAGGAGGAGAAGGAGGAGGAAGAAGATGACGAGGAGGAGGAAGAGAAGGAATGCAAAGGACTTATTAACTGCAACAGACCTATTGGTCCTTTTGGGGCAGTTTGGATATCTACACTTCTAAGCTACTAACTACTAGGTAAACAAAGGGATAGTAAAGCAGAAGGAGGAGTATGAGTAGTAGGAGGAGGAGGAGGAGGAGGCGGCGAGGAGGAGGAAAAGAAATGTTGCTTATGGAAATGGAAAATGAAGGGGGAAGGGGGAATAGACTAGAACAATATTAAAGATATTTATGATGGTGGTGATGAAGGAAGATTATAAAAGAGCACTGTGTGTGTGTGTGAGAGAGAGAGAGAGAGTGTGTGAGTGAATGTGAGTGAGAGAGAGAGAGTGACTGAGTATATATTGTATGTGTGTGAGTGTGTGGGTGAGAGAGAGAGAGAGTACCCTATATGAGTGTGTGTGAGAGAGAGGAAGAGAGTCAAAACCAGAAAGTACCTTTCGCAATCCACCTCACCGTACAGTATAGCACACAAACAAGGTATCGTAGTATGCAAATGACCGTAACCATATTATATACTTCCACGCACCCCACAGACAATATAGCCGGGCAGTGGGAACAGCCATAAAGTCTGTCCGGCCACAATACAGACAGGTCTGTGGTCTAGGTTATTTTATCCAACCCTTTTTTGAAACCTTAAGGGGGGATGGTTCATTTTTTTGGTCGACTTTTTTCTAACGTACTTTGTTTTTTGGCTTAACCTTGGGGAGACACTTGTTACAGGCAGCTTTGCCTTTTGTCTCCTTCATTCTCATAAAACGAATGTAAGAATGGTCAGAACTGAAATGCAGAAGATATATTGTCCTCGTGGTGGACCTAGGGTAATGAATATATACATGAGGGAGCAAGGGGTAAATGGTTTTAACGAGGTGAAAATTACACCTTGGGAGGCTCAGTAATAGACCCTGTTAGACTTGCAAAGTGTGGGCTCTCTCAGTCCGGAAGTTGATGCGCGCGCACATATGTATACATACTGTATAGTGTACACCAGAGATTGTGTATAGGAGATAGGAGTCGTCCTATGTATTCTATTAATAAAAAGGTGCCTCTAAACGTTGCCAGTTACCCTTTCTCGATTTGTTTTTTCAGCGCCATCTATTGCAGGGTTCCAGAACTACTCAACGTGAATAAATCTACGGATGTAGCCTAACTCCATTCTGTTTTTTTGTATTATATGTACCGCTACACTACTTCTCTCTCTCTCTCTCTCTCTCTCTATATATATATATATATATAGCCTATATATTATTTATGTTTGACCAAAGTTTGAGTGTGGCTGTGTACTTCCAAGTTAGTAACTTATATTACAATGCAAATACTTGTCTTCAATTGAGATTAGTTTTTCATATTTTTTTTTCTTGTTCTATATTCCAACTTACTTCCTCTCCGGCATAGGCTGAGAGCCTTAACATTCACCGCTTTATAATGAACAGTGAAGCCCGTGAGGTCTTGTTCCAGTCTAGGGAGTGAGACATGTGAAGCACGTAGAGTACAACGAGCACCTGCCATCTTGCCTTCACATGAGGCAGGGTGCTCACTCATGGCCCGAAACGACCCCATCTCTGAAGCCACCTCGTTCCCGTGCTTCACTGTCTCACCCCCTACACTCAGACTCTCACACTTACACACACACAATGCCACCTGTTGAGCAGATAACTCACCAGGCATTGCACCCCTATAGCATATTTTGAATATGGGAATATTCATACAGTGCTATTTAATCAGGGAACAATGAGGGTATTTTATTGACGTTTCGGTGGGCTTGTGGTAATGCACTGATACTAGGTACAGCACAAATTCCATCCCAATAATATCTTCCCATTGATACATCGGGATTTGAACTCGGGACCTTTGGATTACCAGGCCAGTGGCAAGACCACTCCACCACACCACCCCTACATTATAGGCTACATTCATTGTTAATAAATTTACAGTCAATATCAAATAATCATCAACAGCCTTCATGATCCATTGCAAACCATATCCTTATTCTCAAGGTCAACCACAGCCTCCTTCCATCACGGAGGCTTGGTTCAGCTTGGTAACCTATGTAATTAACCGCTTCTATACCGACGACGTCTTTTGATTTTATTCTGGCTCCTAAACTAATCGATTGTATTCACTTTAGGAAGGATCTTTAGCAATTATAAGGCTTCGAACTATCTCAACCAATCCTTTTAACTACCACAGATCCTTTCTAAGCTGTATAAAATCGTCTACATATTGCTAGAATAAAATATAACATACGACGACGGTACATAAGGGGTTAATGGAGTATTGTTCACATTTCAGTGTAGGCAATACTTTGGAGTGCTTTTGCATATCAGTGTACTCTTAAATCATTGTATTCATAATGACTATGGCTGATATGGTGATAGCAAACAATTTACATGAGTTTCTACAGACTCTACACGAGACACGTGTACACCATTACAGCAAGGGAGAGGAACTGTCAATAAACAGACGACAGAAGTATTTTCCCGCGATAGGGAGGAGCTATGCGCTACCGCCATCTAGTGCAGGGTTCCAGCCAAATCTGTAAATAATGGCCAACTACTATTAACACGGCTGATTTTCCCAGACTCCTCTCTCCTATTCTTACTCTATGGTGTACACCACACACACTCATTCACTCACATACGCACACACTCACAGTACAGACAAGCTCATGTACACATATTTGCTGTATGTACGACTGTTCACAGATACTATATTTTATTATTTTTGTTTTAAGATATATTTGAACATGAAGTAGTGTCGTTGATGGCTCGCAACTAAAAACTTGCCAATGCTGAGCTTTATATTTGGAGCTCAGTACTGTCTTATTCTGTCTTCTTTAGCTACTCTAAACTATGCTAGGTATATCGCGCGGGGGGGGGGGGGGGAGGATTTTGTAATGACCTGAAGAAGTCTATCTGGTGTGTCTGTCCAGGAGCAAGGGACTGAGGTTCTCGGAAAGGGGCTTCAGTCCTGACGCTCTTATTGACTTACAGTGTGCTGGCTTAATAATCCAGAAGGGTTGATAGCCTCTGAAGTGCTATTTTAACTATCTAACTAACTGACCAGGAGTTTGTAATGAGTTGCGTAGCCAGCTGGTTTGTATTATTGTCTGTTGGGGGGGAGGGGGGGGGACTATAGTCTATTTTTGTCCAGCTGAGGATATATTGTCATGTTTCTATCTTTGTTACTCAGCTATAAGGTAGATTGTGTTGCGAAATATGATGTTAATTATGAAAACCTGGCATTACGACACACAGCCATAGTAGTTTCATGTATTTCCATTAAGTATCAAGAAATCAGCTATTAAGGGGGGATGGGCCGGTTTTCTGGACCACTTTCTCCCTCATGTTAAGCCCCATTAGTTTTCAGATGCTAAGATGTTTGCCCCATTAGTTAGTCGATTTTAAGACCTTTCGCCCCATTTCTTCGTCAATATTTAGATTTTTCGTGCCATTTAGGTGTCGATTTTTTCCCTGGCGAACGATAGTGAGCCTGAAATATTGGAAGAACCGGCCTTTGGCCGGGAAATTTTTCTACCGAAATATGTACAAATTAATCTAGAAGGGGGATCTAATGGATTTTTTTTTTTAATTTGATGGAGGTCTAGGGAGGAAACTAGACAAATAATTAATAGATGCAAAAATCGCCCAAAAAGTGAACCATCTCCCCTTAAGTATCAAGAAAGCAGCTACTAAGGGATTCAATTTACCATCAGCTGGAAACAATTAAAGAGAGTATAGTGATCCTGAGGTAGTCTGTGGGTTGTGCAGTTGCGTCTAAGAACATGATTACATTGATATCCAGTATTCGAAAATGGATATTAATCGTAATCGTGTACTCGACCTTTTATTGTTTAACAGTGTTGGTGGTATAATGGTTTAGATGCTTATGATCTGGGTGTGGTGTCCCGAGTTCGAATCCCGGGAGGACCATATGCCTTCACTAGTTTATTCAAGTACATTGGGATTTGTAATTGATGATTAACCCCTTCTATACCGGCGACGTCTTTGTAGTTTTATTCTAGCTATATTTAGGCGATTTTGTGCAATTTAGAAGGATCTGTGATAGTAACAAAGGGTTAAGTGACAAGGTTTGAAGCATGTTAGTTGCTGGAGGCCCTTTTTAAACTAAACACAATCGTCTAATGGCAGCCAGAATATAACACAAAGGACGTCCCCGCATTGAAGGTGTTAATGTTAAGAAAGGGGTGTTACTTATTTTATTTAGTTTTCATTTCTGTGTTTGCACATTCCAGCAGCCAGTGTAGGAGTGGTAAGGCTGTGTTTGTGCCACAGCGCTTGCGTTATCTCTAGTCTGGTCCTTTTACCTGCCAGCCGAAGGCCGGTTCACCTTAAATTACAGGCTCGCTATCGCTCGCCAGGAAATAATCGACACCTAAAATGCATGAAACCTCTTATTATTGGCAAAAAAAAATGAGGTGAAAGATCTTAAAATTGCCAAACTACTGGGTCATACATCTTAAAATCTCAGAACTAATGGGGCTAAATGTTAGGGAGAAGGGGGTCCTGAAAAAATCAACCATATCCGCTTAAAATAATTTGAAATGTAAATGAGTAGCTTCAATTATTAATCATAATTCATAAGTTTGCTTTCTCGTTTGGAAGCCTAAGTGTTGCTCACGAAATGTTACAAGTGGTTAGTTAGTTAAAATAGGACTTCAGAGGCTATCAACCCTTCTGGATTATTAAGCCAGCACACTGTAAGTCAAGAATAGCGTTAAGTCTGGAGCCCCTTTTCGAGAACCCCAGTCCCTTCTACAAGTGGCAGTTCAGTTAGTGAGCTAGTGATTTAAAGTTAACCCCATCTGTACCGTCGACGTCTTTTTTTAATTTAATCTAGCTATATTTAGACGATTTTGAGCAGTTTAAAAAGGATCTGTGGTAGTAGAAAAGGTTAAGTGAGATAATTCGAAGCCTGTTATTATCTGGACTCCTTTTTTAAACTTAATAAAATCGTCTAATAGTAGCCAGAATAAAGTTACTAGTACTAAATGGGTTAAACGGGATGTTGCAAAATATCGTATCAGTGTAAAATAATTGTAAAAATAGAATGTACCAATTGTCACTGCAGTCGACTATACATATACTTTACTCAGTGAAAAATACGAAAGAAAGGCACTGGAGTTCTGGAAAAGGGGCTCCAGTCCTGACGCTATTCCTGACTTACAGTGTTCTAGCTAAATAATCCAGAAGGTTGATAGCCTATAAAGTCTTATTTTAAGTAAGAATCTGATCAGGGTAAAATAATTGTAAAAAATGAAGTGCACCACATTTCACTTCAGTCGACTGTACATATACTTGCACGAAGAAAAATACGAAAGATGCACCAAGTATTTTCTGAGTGACTGTACCATGTTGTATTTCACCTGAACCCGACCCTTCATCAGCGGAGTGTATAGAGAAAGGTGCACGTTTATGGGTACTTTACTATTCCTGTTCACGGCTGCCATTTGCAATTTTGTACTCCGAACCACAGGTGCCTTCATTACCATAGGAGATGACCGATACAAACCCAACACCCCTGGGGTTAACTCTGGGGGGATGCGAGCGATAGCGATCCGGTAATTTCAGAAGGAATCGGAGGTCGAGCGGCGAGGAAACTTAAAAAAAAAATATATATATATATATATATATATATATATATATATATATATATATATAAAACAAGTACTACCCCCCTTAAGTTGTATAACATTTAACAATGACTAAGTACTTGGAAGAGAAGTGGTCTGGTAGCGAAATGACCAACTTCCTCCTCCTACACAAGGGCCCCCCAAGGTTCGGAGAGCTGTCGGTCGTGATTGCCTTGATTCGAAGCCCTGTTACCTTGGTTCGAAGCCTCGTTTACTCTGAGCTGAAGCACCGTAATGGTGATTGGAAATGGCGGTGGATGGCTGTGGTCTGATGGTACAGGCACTCATAAACATTCGTGGACTTCACTTACTTCAAATTATGGAAGTATACCTCTGGAAACTAATTTATGGATCTAATTTATGAATTTCACACCCAAAACCAAACACCTTCCAATGAAATTGATGAAAACATGTGATCCTATCGGGATTCAAACCTGGGTTACCACATACAGATCTTAAACACTCTAACCATTACACCATCAAGACCACCAACACCATCTATGCATTAACTACAAAACTATATACCGGTATAGTATTTATAGAAAATCAAGTTCCATTCAAAAATGAATCCAGGTAGTTATAATAGCATGAAGAGAAACATAGGGGGTCCACGAATGTTTATGAGTGACTGAACTGCATGCTAATAATTTCCGGCTCTTATACTTACCTCACACTTCATCCTTTTTAACCCCTTCTGTACCGGCGACGTCTTTTGTACTATATTTCTGATATATTTAGACGATTTTATGAAGTTTAGGAAGATTGTGTTAGTTAAAAAAAAATAGTGAGATAGGACGTAGCCTATTCATTGTAACAGGTCCTTCCTAAGCTGAATTAAATAATCTAATAGTTGCCAGAATATAATTAAATTGCAGGGAAAATAATAAAATTGAGGGAGAAGTATTAATTACATCTTAAGGGGGGATGTTTTTTTGTTTTTTGTTTTTCTATGTGAATGAGGGAGACAAAAGGCATGACTGCCTGCAGCGAGTGCCTCCCCCAGATTTCAAAGAGTGACAGGGCCGAAATCAAGGGACGTTCGAGCTAAAATGCCTGGACACACGGAGTTTGAAGCAATTTAAGTCATAGGAAGAGGGAAAGACTGATTCTGGGAGAGAGTTCCAGAGCTCGGCAGTTGAATAGAAGAACGTCTAGATCTCAAGTGACGGCGTCTTTTCCGTGGATCGACCTCCCTACTGCCAACCTAAAAGTTGGCAGATTGGTAGCCAAAGCGTCACATTTTTCCCTTGCCCCTCAACTTTCCCTTCATAATTGCTGAGGGGCACAGGGCCTTGGATGGGGCTTTGGTTTCCCGGGCGTTTCCGCGCCCTCCTCAGCTCCCTGCCTTAGAGTGGCTTCGGTCACCCGGGCTTTGTTAGTGGTAAGCAGGGAGGGTTTTGTGGGGGCGCTCTATGGCCTTGGCCTTGCTCGGGACCTTGGGGCTGTTCGGCCAGGCAGCCTGGGGAACAACAACAACAAACAACAACGTCTGAGAATAGCGTTTCACTCATGGGTTGGAGAGTTGCACAGAGGATTGTGTTGCAAGGTGGGTACTACGTACCCTACGTAGAGGAGGTGGTATACACTGGGAAAGCTCCGAGGAACACTGATTATTGTAGTAGCGATAGAATAGTGAGAGAGATGGTTAATCTGGCTCCCCTTCTCCCTCATTTTTAGCCCTATTGATTTTAAGACGTTCGACCCATTACCTTGTCGATTTTAAGACCTTTCATCCCATTTTTTGTCAATACTAGGACCTATCGTGACATTTAGGTGTCGATTTTTTTAATGGCGAGCCATAGCGAGTCTGTAATTTTAGAGGATCCGATCGGGAAATTTTTCTACCGAAAAATGTACGAATTTATCTAGAAGGGGGATCTTAGAGATGCTTTTTTTTTAAGCTTGATGGAAGTCTAGGGAGAAAACTAAAACAATATTAAATAAATATACAAATCTACCAATATACTGTATATACCCTTCCACCTCTTAAAGCAGGTGTACTCGTTGTACAGTACATTAATATATAACGGAAGTAAATGTTTCGAAGCTTCATAATACTGGTCGAAGCACAGTGAAGCAATTGAGAACGAGTGTAGACCAGTGAATGTGGATAATTTCGTCACTGGTGTCTTTCTGTAGTTACGCGAGGGCGGTTACGTTAGGGCACCAACGAGTGGACTTTGTTACTGACGGAGTGTTTAGTGCGGAAGTGGTGTACCCTCTTGTCTGTAGTGCCCTTCAACACTCTCCAACATGGATCGAACTTGTCCGAGGTAGGTCAAGTATATTAACATTTTCTATAATTATTTTATCCTAAAAAACAATCCTCCTCCGTAAGAGTTTAGCTATTTCTATTGCCTTTGTGTCTACTTCCCTAGTATGTTTGTCACTTAAAATAATGTTTATAATATTTAAGTTTGAAGTATGAATCTGCGTATTCTGTTTAAATAATTTGCTTTATATTAACCAAATAGTTTATTTTTATTTGGAACCCGCTCTCTACCGATTAGGAATAATTGTGCATTATTTTATTATATATAATATTCCAAAACTCTTTCGTTTCCTAGAGAGTAAAGATCATGATTTTGTTTGGAAAAGTTATGTTAGGCTTTGGAGTTATTATATAGCTAGATGTTTACATATGATACAGTATTACGTTGTGGAACTATTCTTAACTGATACCGTTCAGTAAGAATCTAGGGATGGCAGTCTCATTGTTGCTTAAGCTATGTTCAGTTACGAGTGATATCTAATGATCATGTCGGACAAGTTGGGAGAGAGGTATCCTGATCATGATACCTCTCTCCCTTCGAGTGATATGTTGAATCATGCAAATCAAATACGGGGAAAATCTGTTAATCTATAAAATGATGAATACCTAAAAGAACATGTCAATAAAACCAATTCACCTGAAGGCAGCATAGGTGCTACTTGCACCCAAATAATATTAAATTATATTCATACCTGCCACATACTGTACCTATTTACTCTACATACACACACACACACACACACACACAAGCACACACAGACACACACACGCAAACACAAGAGTGCAATCACCTCCCATCTCACATAGTTAATAGCCCCACTCTTCATTCCTTTAGAAATAGGGGAATTATTCTATAATTGCACCTATACGAGCTAAGCAAATTATGGATTTTTGTTATTTTAATACCACGAATTTTCAGTGTTTTTTATAAAAAAAAAAAAAAAAAAAAAAAAAATTCATCGTTATAGGCCTACTGATGTTTTGGACCGACAGTTAGCCCATCGATCTTTTTATGCCTAATAGGTTCGGTAGAGCATATACATCATTAAGAGCTGAAATGTATTATAAGGGAGAAAAAAACAATCTAAAATACATAGCCTAGGCCTAGGCTATGCAGTATAGCCTAGGGCCTACTGTAAAACAATAAGTTTTTCAGCCAGTACCCAACCAGCGGGGGTGTGGGGGCGGCAGCCCCCACCCATATACTAGGTTAGGTTGTTAAGATAGGCTAATAGCCTAGCACATAAACAAAAAAAAGTAACCCAACCAGCGGGGGTGTGGGGGCGACAGCCCCCACCCATATACTAGGTTAGGTTAGGTAAGGTTGTTAGGTTAGGCTAATAGCCTAGAACATTAAAAACAAAAAAAAATAGGCCTAGGCTAGTCTAACCCAACCAGCCGGCGTGTGGGGGCGGCAGCCCTCACCCATAATACTAGGATAGATTAGGTAAGGTTGCTGGGTTAGGCTAATGTCTTCCCAAAGTTGACTATTTATATAACATGAGATATTAGGCTACTCACTCCACCCCGTGAAATCCGAGCCAGCTTTCGTCAAAAGTTGGCTCGGGTATTCACAAAATTGAGTTGTATGGGTTTGCAATTTGGGAAAACCCGAGCCAAGTTTTGATACAAAACGCTATATTATTGTATTTTTACGCTTTTAACCCCTCATTTTCCCTGAACTTCATAGCCCTCCCCACTAGTGGGGGGCGTGTTTTTAGATTGTTGGATAATGGGTAAATACTCATTTCAGCTCTTCTTCAGTATAAAACAACACTATATCTGAAGGAAAAAATACAAAACACAAAGTAAAACTTACTGAAATCGCTGTCGGTCCAAAAAGTCAGGTTTACCAAATTCATTTGCATCAATATAGCCTATAGCGTTTGTAATTAATTATAAATCTCGGGAAAACATATAGTATAATGCAATATATTTGTCACCAATTATTTTGACATATTTGAAGACCAATATGGAATCTATATGCTCTAAACTTCATATTAAAATTAGTTTCAACCCTCGGCAAAACCTAATAAAAATATATGGTACTAAAATGGAATTTTTTCGTAACATGGTTGTCAATAGTTTCCTATAGACGGCACCGATTCGTACACACGCCATTTAGAAAATGGGTGCTTGACTACTGATGTGACGTGTGAGAGGTAAGATTTTACGCATAGGTTTAAACTTCCGGAAATTAATGGGTAATAAATACCACGTACTGAGTACTATGAATCCGCAGTATAACTAAATAAGTTGGTCACCAATTATTTTGCAATATTTGAAAACAAATATGGATTTTATATGCTCTAAACATAATATGAAAATGTGTTTTAAGCCTCGGCAAAACCTAATAAAAATATATGGTACTAAAATGGAATTTTGTCGTAACATGGTTGTCAATTCCTTCCTATAGACGGCACCGATTCGGACACACGCCATTTTCACCTGTCTCCCGAGGTCTGTCCACCAGCTTTTTAGTCCACTCCACCTGCCCATCTCTGTCGATAGGTTGGGTTGTTTGGTTAGGTTAATATACTAGGTCTCAGAAACAAGATTAGTAGTTGAGGTAGTATTTACGGTATCTGGACACTTCGAGCGAATGCATATTCGAGCGGAGGCGCATTTAGGTTAGGTTAAGTTAGGTTAAGTTAGGTTAAGTTAGGTTAGGTTAAGTTCTATCTATCTATCTATTGCCTGACGCCGTGATCCCCGAAGGGGTGGCCACGAACGAACCGCCCCCATGCACCTCTGTCCCCAGTCAGTCGACGCCCCTCCCCCCAACCAGCACCGCCTTCATTCATGTAGTTCCTCACTCCATCCTTCCACCTCATATTCGGTCTACCTCTCCCCCTCTGTCCCTCCACCTCGCTCTCGTACACCCTCTTAGTCATTCTCTCGCTTTCCATACGTTCCATATGGCCGAACCATCTCAAGTTGTTCCTTTTCACACTTTCCAGCACATCTACCTCCACACCACACCTCCTTCTTACTTCCTCATTAGTCTGTCTATCCCTCCATGTAATTCCGCACGCACTCCTTAAGTAATTCATTTCCACTGCTCTCACTCTTGGTCTGAGTCTCTCAACCAACGTCCATGCTTCGCTTCCGTAAGTCAGTGTCGGGATTACCACACTGTCATGCAAGGACTTCTTCACTTCCATACTGACCACCCTATTTCTTGTTACTGCTTTTAGCGTTCCTACAACCCTCTTCCCCTGTTGTACCCTCTCCCGCACCTCTTCATCCATAGTCCCATTTTTACTCAACACACTGTCCAGATACTTAAAAGAGTTGACGATCTCCATAGCCTGACCGTTCAGCTTCACCTCACACTCTGTGACTTCACCCCTTTCGAAGATTAAGTTAAGTTAGGTTAAGTTAAGTTAAGTTAGGTTAGTTTAAGTTAAAGTTTCCGCTCGATCAGGAATTCGCTCGAAGTGACTCGCATTCACAGATACGGCCAAATACCAGTAGGCTACTAAATGGGCGCCGGCCCAAGCGCCATGTTGTATCCCACGTAGGCCTACTAGGTAGCCTACTACGGACACATTGTAGGCGTTAGGTGTGGATTAGGCTTGTATCCAATGTACTAGGTCTATGTTACTGGATATTTATGATTTAAATAAGTGCTACGTTTTCGATAAATCTGGTTATATGGCTTTGCAATTATGGAAATCATGAGCCGATTTCCGACATTTAGTTAGTCTTTTTCGATTCTCAAAATACGATCCAGTTTTGCCAAAAATTGGCTAGGGTTTTCCAAAATTATGCTTTTTGGGGTTTGCAATTTAGGGAAACATGAGCCAAAATTCTAAATTAGGTTACTGTAATTTGTTTACTCTTAAAATTCGCAAAATCTGAGCCAAGTTTTGCCAAAACTTGACTCGGGTTTTCCAATATTCGGGTTTTATGGCTTTGCAATTTCGGAAAACCTGAGCCAAATTTCTAAATGAGGTTACTGTCATTTTGTTGTCTACAAACTCTCAAAATCCGAGCCAGCTTTGGCCAAAATTTGGCTTGGATTTTCGAAATATTGGGTTTTAGGCCTTAGAAATACCTTAAAACCCGAGCCAAGTTTTGCTAAAATACGTTTTAATCGCCGTTTTACGCATTTAACCCCTCATTTTCCCAGTACTTCATAGCCCTCCCCACTATTGGGCGGCGTGTCTTAAGATCGTTGTATAATGGGGAAAACGGTTTCGCCGAGGGTTGTAATTATTTCCAAACACTATATATTGATGAAAACTAACAGGGAAAAATACAAAAATCCATGGGAAAATTGGTGACCATCTTATTTAGTTTTTCCGAATCCGCTCTACCTGGCATGCAAGGGCTAGTTTAGTATGCCACGTACTGAGTACTATGAATCCGCTGTTGCTGGCATGCAAGGGCTAGTTTAGTATGCCACGTACTGAGTACTATGAATCCGCTGTTGCTGGCATGCAAGGGCTAGTTTAGTATGCCACGTGCTGAGTACTATGAATCCGCTGTTGCTGGCATGCAAGGGCTAGTTTAGTATGCCACGTACTGAGTACTATGAATCCGCTGTACCTGGCATGCAAGGGCTAGTTTAGTATACCACGTACTGGGTACTATGCATCCGCTGTACCTGGCATGCAAGGGCTAGTTTAGTATACCACGTACTGGGTACTATGAATCCGCTGTACCTGGCATGCAAGGGCTAGTTTAGTATACCACGTACTGGGTACTATGAATCCGCTGTACCTGGCATGCAAGGGCTAGTTTAGTATACCACGTACTGAGTACTATGAATCCGCTGTACCTGGCATGCAAGGGCTAGTTTAGTATACCACGTACTGAGTACTATGAATCTGCTGTACCTGGTATGCAAGGGCTAGTTTAGTATACCACGTACTGGGTACTATGAATCCGTTGTACCTGGCATGCAAGGGCTAGTTTAGTATACCACGTACTGAGTACTATGAATCCGCTGTACCTGGCATGCAAGGGCTAGTTTAGTATGCCACGTACTGAGTACTATGAATCCGCTGTAGCTGGCATGCAAGGGCTAGTTTAGTATACCACGTACTGAGTACTATGAATCCGCTCTACCTGGCATGCAAGGGCTAGTTTAGTATACCACGTACTGGGTACTATGAATCCGCTCTACCTGGCATGCAAGGGCTAGTTTAGTATACCACGTACTGAGTACTATGAATCCGCTGTAGCTGGCATGCAAGGGCTAGTTTAGTATACCACGTACTGGGTACTATGAATCCGCTGTAGCTGGCATGCAAGGGCTAGTTTAGTATACCACGTACTGGGTACAATGAATCCGCTGTACCTGGCATGCAAGGGCTAGTTTAGTATACCACGTACTGAGTACTATGAATCCGCTGTAGCTGGCATGCAAGGGCTAGTTTAGCATACCACGTACTGAGTACTATGAATCCGCTGTACCTGTCATGCAAGGGCTAGTTTAGTATACCACGTACTGAGTACTATGAATCCACTGTACCTGGCATGCAAGGGCTAGTTTAGTATGCCACATACTGAGTACTATGAATCCGCTGTAGCTGGCATGCAAGGGCTAGTTTAGTATACCACGTACTGAGTACTATGAATCCGCTGTAGCTGGCATGCAAGGGCTAGTTTAGTATACCACGTACTGAGTACTATGAATCCGCTGTACCTGGCATGCAAGGGCTAGTTTAGTATACCACGTACTGAGTACTATGAATCCGCTCTACCTGGCATGCAAGGGCTAGTTTAGTATACCACGTACTGAGTACTATGAATCCGCTCTACCTGGCATGCAAGGGCTAGTTTAGTATACCACGTACTGAGTACTATGAATCCGCTGTAGCTGGCATGCAAGGGCTAGTTTAGTATACCACGTACTGGGTACTATGAATCCGCTGTACCTGGCATGCAAGGGCTAGTTTAGTATACCACATACTGGGTACTATGCATCCGCTGTACCTGGCATGCAAGGGCTAGTTTAGTATACCACGTACTGAGTACTATGAATCCGCTGTACCTGGCTTGCAAGGGCTAGTTTAGTATACCACAAACTGGGTACTATGAATCCGCTGTACCTGGCATGCAAAGGCTAGTTTAGTATACCACGTACTGAGTACTATGAATCCGCTGTACCTGGCATGCAAGGGCTAGTTTAGTACAGCGGTACTTGCATGTAGCTGGCATGCAAGGGCTAGTTTAGCATACCACGTACTGAGTACAATGAATCCGCTGTACATGCCAGCTACATGCCAGCTACGCTGTACCTGGCATGCAAGGGCTAGTTTAGTATGCCACGTACTGAGTACTATGAATCCGCTCTACCTGGCATGCAAGGGCTAGTTTAGTATACCACGTACTGAGTACTATGAATCTGCTGTAGCTGGCATGCAAGGGCTAGTTTAGTATACCACGTACTGAGTACTATGAATCCGCTGTAGCTGGCATGCAAGGGCTAGTTTAGTATACCACGTACTGAGTACTATGAATCCGCTGTAGCTGGCATGCAAGGGCTAGTTTAGTATGCCACGTACTGAGTACTATGAATCTGCTGTAGCTGGCATGCAAGGGCTAGTTTAGTATACCACGTACTGGGTACTATGAATCCGCTGTACCTGGCATGCAAAGGCTAGTTTAGTATACCACGTACTGAGTACTATGAATCCGCTGTAGCTGGCATGCAAGGGCTAGTTTAGTATACCACGTACTGGGTACTATGAATCCGCTGTACCTGGCATGCAAGGGCTAGTTTAGTATGCCACGTACTGAGTACTATGAATCCGCTCTACCTGGCATGCAAGGGCTAGTTTAGTATACCACGTACTGAGTACTATGAATCTGCTGTAGCTGGCATGCAAGGGCTAGTTTAGTATACCACGTACTGAGTACTATGAATCCGCTGTAGCTGGCATGCAAGGGCTAGTTTAGTATACCACGTACTGAGTACTATGAATCCGCTGTTGCTGGCATGCAAGGGCTAGTTTAGTATGCCACGTACTGGGTACTATGAATCCGCTCTACCTGGCATGCAAGGGCTAGTTTAGTATACCACGTACTGGGTACTATGAATCCGCTCTACCTGGCATGCAAGGGCTAGTTTAGTATGCCACGTACTGGGTACTATGAATCCGCTGTTGCTGGCATGCAAGGGCTAGTTTAGTATGCCACGTACTGGGTACTATGAATCCGCTCTACCTGGCATGCAAGGGCTAGTTTAGTATGCCACGTACTGGGTACTATGAATCCGCTGTTGCTGGCATGCAAGGGCTAGTTTAGTATCCCACGTACTGGGTCTAGGTTAGGTTAGGTTAGGTTGTTTGGTTAGGTTAATATACTAGGTCTCAGAAACAAGATTCATAGTTGCGATACTATTTACAGATACGCCCGAATACTAAATGGGCGGCGGTAAGGGTTCGTGTTGTATCCCACGTAGGCCTACTAGGTACTACGGAAACATTGTAGGCGTTAGGTGTGGATTAGGCTTGTATCCAATTACTAGGTCTATGTTACTGGATATTTATGATATATATAAGTGCTACGTTTTCGATAAATCTGGTTATTTGGCTTTGCAATTAGGGAAATCATGAGCCGATTTCCGACATTTCGTTAGTCCTTTTTTGATTCTCAAAATACGATCCAAGTTTTGCCAAAAATTGGCTCGGGTTTTCCAAAATTATGCTTGTTGGAGTTTGCAATTTAGGGATACATGAGCCAAAATTCTAAATTAGGTTACTGTAATTTGTTTACTCTTAAAATTCGCAAAATCTGAGCCAAGTTTTGCCAAAACTTGACGAGTGTTTTCCAATATTCGGGTTTTATGGCTTTGCAATTTCGGGAAACCTGAGCCAAATTTCTAAATGAGGTTACTGTCATTTTGTTGTCTACAAACTCTCAAATCCGAGCCAGCTTTGGCCAAAATTTGGCTTGGATTTTCGAAATATTGTGTTTTAGGCCTTAGAAATACCTTAAAACCCGAGCCAAGTTTTGCTAAAATACGTTTTAATCGCCGTTTTACGCATTTAACCCCTCATTTTCCCAGTACTTCATAGCCCTCCCCACTATTGGGCGGCGTGTCTTAAGATCGTTGTATAATGGGGAAAACGGTTTCGCCGAGGGTTGTAATTATTTCCAAACACTATATATTGATGAAAACTAACAGGGAAAAATACAAAAATCCATGGGAAAATTGGTGACCATCTTATTTAGTTTTTCCGAATCCGCTCTACCTGGCATGCAAGGGCTAGTTTAGTATGCCACGTACTGAGTACTATGAATCCGCTGTTGCTGGCATGCAAGGGCTAGTTTAGTATGCCACGTACTGAGTACTATGAATCCGCTGTTGCTGGCATGCAAGGGCTAGTTTAGTATGCCACGTACTGAGTACTATGAATCCGCTGTTGCTGGCATGCAAGGGCTAGTTTAGTATGCCACGTACTGAGTACTATGAATCCGCTGTACCTGGCATGCAAGGGCTAGTTTAGTATACCACGTACTGGGTACTATGCATCCGCTGTACCTGGCATGCAAGGGCTAGTTTAGTATACCACGTACTGGGTACTATGAATCCGCTGTACCTGGCATGCAAGGGCTAGTTTAGTATACCACGTACTGGGTACTATGAATCCGCTGTAGCTGGCATGCAAGGGCTAGTTTAGTATACCACGTACTGGGTACTATGAATCCGCTGTAGCTGGCATGCAAGGGCTAGTTTAGTATACCACGTACTGAGTACTATGAATCCGCTCTACCTGGCATGCAAGGGCTAGTTTAGTATACCACGTACTGAGTACTATGAATCCGCTGTACCTGGCATGCAAGGGCTAGTTTAGTATACCACGTACTGAGTACTATGAATCCGCTGTACCTGGCATGCAAGGGCTAGTTTAGTATACCACGTACTGAGTACTATGAATCCGCTGTAGCTGGCATGCAAGGGCTAGTTTAGTATGCCACGTACTGAGTACTATGAATCCGCTGTAGCTGGCATGCAAGGGCTAGTTTAGTATACCACGTACTGGGTACTATGAATCCACTGTACCTGGCATGCAAAGGCTAGTTTAGTATACCACGTACTGAGTACTATGAATCCGCTGTAGCTGGCATGCAAGGGCTAGTTTAGTATACCACGTACTGAGTACTATGAATCCGCTGTACCTGGCATGCAAGGGCTAGTTTAGTATGCCACGTACTGAGTACTATGAATCCGCTCTACCTGGCATGCAAGGGCTAGTTTAGTATACCACGTACTGAGTACTATGAATCTGCTGTAGCTGGCATGCAAGGGCTAGTTTAGTATACCACGTACTGAGTACTATGAATCCGCTCTACCTGGCATGCAAGGGCTAGTTTAGTATACCACGTACTAAGTACTATGAATCCGCTGTAGCTGGCATGCAAGGGCTAGTTTAGTATACCACGTACCGAGTACTATGAATCCGCTGTTGCTGGCATGCAAGGGCTAGTTTAGTATGCCACGTACTGGGTACTATGAATCCGCTGTTGCTGGCATGCAAGGGCTAGTTTAGTATGCCACGTACTGGGTACTATGAATCCGCTCTACCTGGCATGCAAGGGCTAGTTTAGTATGCCACGTACTGGGTACTATGAATCCGCTCTACCTGGCATGCAAGGGCTAGTTTAGTATGCCACGTACTGGGTACTATGAATCCGCTGTTGCTGGCATGCAAGGGCTAGTTTAGTATGCCACGTACTGGGTACTATGAATCCGCTCTACCTGGCATGCAAGGGCTAGTTTAGTATGCCACGTACTGGGTACTATGAATCCGCTGTTGCTGGCATGCAAGGGCTAGTTTAGTATCCCACGTACTGGGTCTAGGTTAGGTTAGGTTAGGTTGTTTGGGTAGGTTAATATACTAGGTCTCAGAAACAAGATTCATAGTTGCGGTACTATTTACAGATACGCCCGAATACTAAATGGGCGGCGGTAAGGGTTCGTGTTGTATCCCACGTAGGCCTACTAGGTACTACGGACACATTGTAGGCGTTAGGTGTGGATTAGGCTTGTATCCAATTACTAGGTCTATGTTACTGGATATTTATGATATATATAAGTGCTACGTTTTCGATAAATCTGGTTATTTGGCTTTGCAATTAGGGAAATCATGAGCCGATTTCCGACATTTCGTTAGTCCTTTTTTGATTCTCAAAATACGATCCAAGCTTTGCCAAAAATTGGCTCGGGTTTTCCAAAATTATGCTTGTTGGAGTTTGCAATTTAGGGATACATGAGCCAAAATTCTAAATTGGGTTACTGTAATTTGTTTACTCTAAAAACTCGCAAAATCCGAGCCAAGTTTTGCCAAAGCTTGGCTCGGGTTTTCTAAAATTCGGGTTTTATGGCTTTGCAATTTCGGGAAACCTGAGCCAAATTTCTAAATGAGGTTACTGTAATTTTTTTGTCTACAAACTCGCAAAATCCGAGCCAGCTTTGGCCAAAACTTGGCTCGGGTTTTCGAAATATTGGGTTTTAGGCCTTTGAAATACCTTAAAACCCTAACTAAGTTTTGCTAAAATACGTTTTTATCGAAGTTTTACGCATTTAACCCCTCATTTTCCCTGTACTTCATAGCCCTCCCCACTATCGGGCGGCGTGTCTTAAGATCGTTGTATAATGGGGAAAACGGTTTCGCCGAGGGTTGCAATTATTTTCAAACACTATATATTGATGAAAACTAACAGGGAAAAATAAAAAAAATCCATGGGAAAATTCGTGACATAAAAATTGAGTTTTTCCAAACCTATTTTCCCCATTATGCCTATCGATCGATGTAGAACACGCCCCGGGCCCCCGATAGTGATTTGAAAATGTAACATTCAAGGAGACTACATCAGGACTCTTCTTCTTCTTACCTCTGACCAGGTATAGGCTATCCTAGTGTTTACTAGCCTATACCCCTTTGAAAGGACATTTGCCTAACCTAACAACCTTACCTAACCTATCCTAGTATTATGGGTGGGGGCTGCCGCCCCCACACCCCCGCTATTTGACATCATGGACAGATTTTTGGTGTATTTTTCTTTGATATCGAGTTTTGTCAAGTGTCGATAACGAAATTCCTCCATGCAGACTATAATGAGAAAAATATGGCGAGTCTATTGGTCCCTATTTTCCCTAATAAATTGTTTCTAATAAGGCGGATGGGAAAATATCAAGGAAACTGGCCACGAATTTTCCTGGAAATTGGGAAGTCACCCATCGAATGAACATAACCTATACATCATATTAATATGTGTTTCAACTTTTGGAAAAAACGTTTTTCCCCATTATCCAAGAATCTTAAGATACGGCCCCCGATAGTGAAGTACAGGGCTATGAAGTACAGGGAAATTGAGGGGTAAAAGACGAAAATAAGGGGTAATATTAGCCTAACCTAACTACCTTACCTAACCTAACCTAGTATATTAGGTGGGGGCTGCCGCCCCCACACCCCCGCTGGATTGGTATGTAATTAATAAAAGGTTGACGGTCGCCCAAAAAAAAAAAAAAAATTAAATGAAGTCTACGGTATTTACTCCGCAATCTTCAGTTTTGGCTGTGGATAACAGGAGGTAAATATTAACTTTTTCAAAGTAATTGAAAACGGTTTTTCCGAAAGTTGAAACATATATTAATATGATGTATAGGTTATGTTCATTTAATGGGTGACTTCCAAATTTGCAGGAAAATTCGTGGCCGGTTTCCTTGATAAATACCGGCGGATGTAGTGTCCTTGAAGATTATAAAAACAAATTGCCAGTCGATTATACGAAGGTGAAAGAAAAGTCGATGAAGTCTACGGTGTTTACTCGGTAAATTTCTATAATTGCACCTATACGAGCTAACAAATATATTACTGTATTTAACAGGAAGGTACGACGAGGTAAGTGACGTGGTATAGGTGGCAATATGCGGAAATGGATTATAAGGGCATTCCGCCCCGGGGCCTCTGACAAATGTCTGTCAATCTAGATGTGACACGGATTTTTCATTGTTTCAGAGAGACATTAACCTAACCTAACCTAACCTAACCTAACAACCTTACCTAACCTAACCTAACCTAACAACCTTACCTAACCTAACCTAACCTAACAACCTTACCTAACCTAACCTAACCTAACAACCTTACCTAACCTAACCTAACCTAACCTAACAACCTTACCTAACCTAACCTAACCTAACCTAACAACCTTACCTAACCTAACCTAGCCTAACGTAAGGGGGTAAGGGGAGGGGGGGCTTCTATAGCTCGTATAGGTGCAACTATAGACCTATACCGTTTACTCTGCAATCTTCAGCTTTGATTGTATATTAATAACGGGAAAGTACCGTATTGACAACCTTGTTACGAAAATTAAATTTTAGTACCATACTTTTATATTAGGTTTTTCCGAGGGTTTAACACATTTTCAGGACAAACTGGATGTTATGTCACGTATGGGATATAATGTTCTAAATGTATACTATAGCTTTGTCATAGAGTATTAGTCACCACAATATATGTATACTATAACTTTGTCATAGAGTATTAGTCACCACAATATATGTATACTATAGCTTTGTCATAGAGTATTAGTCACCACAATATATGTATACTATAGCTTTGTCATAGAGTATTAGTCACCACAATATATGTATACTATAACTTTGTCATAGAGTATTAGTCACCACAATATATGTATACTATAACTTTGTCATAGAGTATTAGTCACCACAATATATGTATACTATAACTTTGTCATAGAGTATTAGTCACCACAATAAATGTATACTATAACTTTGTCATAGAGTATTAGTCACCACAATAAATGTATACTATAACTTTGTCATAGAGTATTAGTCACCACAATATATGTATACTATAGCTTTGTCATAGAGTATTAGTCACCACAATATATGTATACTATAACTTTGTCATAGAGTATTAGTCACCACAATATATGTATACTATAGCTTTGTCATAGAGTATTAGTCACCACAATATATGTATACTATAACTTTGTCATAGAGTATTAGTCACCACAATATATGTATACTATAGCTTTGTCATAGAGTATTAGTCACCACAATATATGTATACTATAGCTTTGTCATAGAGTATTAGTCACCACAATATATGTATACTATAACTTTGTCATAGAGTATTAGTCACCACAATATATGTATACTATAGCTTTGTCATAGAGTATTAGTCACCACAATATATGTATACTATAACTTTGTCATAGAGTATTAGTCACCACAATATATGTATACTATAGCTTTGTCATAGAGTATTAGTCACCACAATATATGTATACTATAGCTTTGTCATAGAGTATTAGTCACCACAATATATGTATACTATAACTTTGTCATAGAGTATTAGTCACCACAATATATGTATACTATAACTTTGTCATAGAGTATTAGTCACCACAATATATGTATACTATAACTTTGTCATAGAGTATTAGTCACCACAATATATGTATACTATAGCTTTGTCATAGAGTATTAGTCGCCACAATATATGTATACTATAGCTTTGTCATAGAGTATTAGTCACCACAATATATGTATACTATAGCTTTGTCATAGAGTATTAGTCACCACAATATATGTATACTATAGCTTTGTCATAGAGTATTAGTCACCACAATATATGTATACTATAGCTTTGTCATAGAGTATTAGTCACCACAATATATGTATACTATAACTTTGTCATAGAGTATTAGTCACCACAATATATGTATACTATAGCTTTGTCATAGAGTATTAGTCACCACAATATATGTATACTATAACTTTGTCATAGAGTATTAGTCACCACAATATATGTATACTATAGCTTTGTCATAGAGTATTAGTCACCACAATATATGTATACTATAACTTTGTCATAGAGTATTAGTCACCACAATATATGTATACTATAGCTTTGTCATAGAGTATTAGTCACCACAATATATGTATACTATAGCTTTGTCATAGAGTATTAGTCACCACAATATATGTATACTATAACTTTGTCATAGAGTATTAGTCACCACAATATATGTATACTATAGCTTTGTCATAGAGTATTAGTCACCACAATATATGTATACTATAACTTTGTCACAGAGTATTAGTCACCACAATATATGTATACTATAACTTTGTCATAGAGTATTAGTCACCACAATATATGTATACTATAACTTTGTCATAGAGTATTAGTCACCACAATATATGTATACTATAGCTTTGTCATAGAGTATTAGTCACCACAATATATGTATACTATAACTTTGTCATAGAGTATTAGTCACCACAATATATGTATACTATAGCTTTGTCATAGAGTATTAGTCACCACAATAAATGTATACTATAACTTTGTCATAGAGTATTAGTCACCACAATATATGTATACTATAGCTTTGTCATAGAGTATTAGTCACCACAATATATGTATACTATAACTTTGTCATAGAGTATTAGTCACCACAATATATGTATACTATAGCTTTGTCATAGAGTATTAGTCACCACAATATATGTATACTATAACTTTGTCATAGAGTATTAGTCACCACAATATATGTATACTATAGCTTTGTCATAGAGTATTAGTCACCACAATATATGTATACTATAGCTTTGTCATAGAGTATTAGTCACCACAATATATGTATACTATAACTTTGTCATAGAGTATTAGTCACCACAATATATGTATACTATAGCTTTGTCATAGAGTATTAGTCACCACAATATATGTATACTATAACTTTGTCATAGAGTATAAGTCACCACAATATATGTATACTATAACTTTGTCATAGAGTATTAGTCACCACAATATATGTATACTATAACTTTGTCATAGAGTATTAGTCACCACAATATATGTATACTATAGCTTTGTCATAGAGTATTAGTCGCCACAATATATGTATACTATAACTTTGTCATAGAGTATTAGTCACCACAATATATGTATACTATAGCTTTGTCATAGAGTATTAGTCACCACAATATATGTATACTATAACTTTGTCATAGAGTATTAGTCACCACAATATATGTATACTATAACTTTGTCATAGAGTATTAGTCACCACAATATATGTATACTATAGCTTTGTCATAGAGTATTAGTCACCACAATATATGTATACTATAACTTTGTCATAGAGTATTAGTCACCACAATATATGTATACTATAACTTTGTCATAGAGTATTAGTCACCACAATATATGTATACTATAACTTTGTCATAGAGTATTAGTCACCACAATATATGTATACTATAACTTTGTCATAGAGTATTAGTCACCACAATATATGTATACTATAACTTTGTCATAGAGTATTAGTCACCACAATATATGTATACTATAACTTTGTCATAGAGTATTAGTCACCACAATATATGTATACTATAACTTTGTCATAGAGTATTAGTCACCACAATATATGTATACTATAGCTTTGTCATAGAGTATTAGTCACCACAATATATGTATACTATAGCTTTGTCATAGAGTATTAGTCACCACAATATATGTATACTATAGCTTTGTCATAGAGTATTAGTCACCACAATATATGTATACTATAGCTTTGTCATAGAGTATTAGTCACCACAATATATGTATACTATAACTTTGTCATAGAGTATTAGTCACCACAATATATGTATACTATAACTTTGTCATAGAGTATTAGTCACCACAATATATGTATACTATAGCTTTGTCATAGAGTATTAGTCACCACAATATATGTATACTATAGCTTTGTCATAGAGTATTAGTCACCACAATATATGTATACTATAACTTTGTCATAGAGTATTAGTCACCACAATATATGTATACTATAGCTTTGTCATAGAGTATTAGTCACCACAATATATGTATACTATAACTTTGTCATAGAGTATTAGTCACCACAATATATGTATACTATAGCTTTGTCATAGAGTATTAGTCACCACAATATATGTATACTATAGCTTTGTCATAGAGTATTAGTCACCACAATATATGTATACTATAGCTTTGTCATAGAGTATTAGTCACCACAATATATGTATACTATAGCTTTGTCATAGAGTATTAGTCACCACAATATATGTATACTATAGCTTTGTCATAGAGTATTAGTCACCACAATATTATATGTCTTTACCGCTGCATATTAAATTATTTTTCCTTAGACTTTGTAGGTTAAATAAGGGTGATGGCGGCCATCTTGGATCAGCTGAGAACTAATATTTTTATTTTTGTTACCGTAGTTTTAGTATTTTGTCATATTCTATATCAATACTAACCCTGCGGGGGTCTGGGGGCAGCAGCCCCCAGGTTAGGTTAGGTTGTTAGGTTAGCGTAATGACAAAATATGATTTTAGGGGCATGTTTTAATATTGCAAAATAATGGGTAAATATGAATTTCCAGAAGGAAAAACACTTTAAAACACACTAATCAATGAAGAAACTGATGAAAAAAATGATTATAATACAAAGTAGACATACATGACCTAAAATCCAATTTGACCCATTTTCATATGATCTTTAGAGCTGTCGATAACTGGAAGTACTATATTGACAACCTTGTTACGAAAAAAACATTTTAGTATCATATTTTTTATTAGGTTTTGCCGAGGGTTAAAACAAATGTTCTTATTATCTTTAGAGCATATAGATTCAATATATATCTTCAAATGTATCAACAAAATTTGTGGTATTAAAATAACATTGAACCCAAATTATTATTGTATTTAACAGGAAGGTACAACGAGGTAAGTGATGTGGTATAGGTGGCAATATGCGGAAATGGATTATAATGGCATTCCGCCCCCTCTTACCCCCTTACGAAAATCTATGGTTATTCACTCCACCCCCACTGGATTTCTACCGTTTTACCCAACCAGCGGGGGTGTGGGGGCAGCAGCCCCCACCCATAATACTAGGATAGGTTAGGTAAGGTTGTTAGATTAGGCTAATGTCTCTCTGAAACATTGTAAAATCTGTGTCACATCTAGATTGATAGACTTTTGTCAGAGGGGGCGGAATGCCCTTATTATAATCCATTTCCGCATATTGCCACCTATACCACATCACTTACCTCGTCGTACCTTCCTGTTAATTACAATAATATTTGTTTAGCTCGTATAGGTGCAATTATAGAAATTTACCGAAATAGGATCACTACTCATTATCTCCCTAATCCTTGACCCGATCCTATCCCTTTCTCATAATTCCCCTGCACAACCCCCGCATATCATGCTGCCCGAGAGCAGCCCTCTGCGGGTCCCCCTACCAAGAACAAGAAGAACACACACACAGCCTTGTCTTGAATTCCATCTCCACACACACAGCCATAAAAGCAGTTGTGATAGCCGCTCCTCTGTCATCCTCTCACAACCGACTCTTCAATCACACACCTCCCACTCCTCCCTCTCTCCATTCACTTAACAATGTACAGTATATGATAACGTCGTTCTATGTGTTATTGCGATATCACCAAAACATCATTTCATTAATTACATTTCACTGGTCGTGTCAAACATCAAAAATTGATAGTCGTTCGTGCATAATTTTCGTATACATTCTTTGTAAAGGCTCAACAATATATTGATCCATTCTGTATCGGCGACGTCTTTTTTATGTTATTCTTGCATATTATTAAACTATTATATTACGTTTTAAAAGGGCCTTCAGCAACTAACAGGCTTCGAACTATCTCACTTAACCCATTCTACTACCATAGATCCTTCTTAAAATGAACAAAATCGTCTTAATGTAGCTTGACTAAAATATATAGATGTCGCGCGGTACATACAGATTTAAGAAATGTTATGCTGACGGTGACTCGTAGAGTAGGGTAGGTGGACTTGGGGTGTTATTCTGATGTTATCGGTGTGTTGTTTTGGCCAAATATAATAGTTTGTGAGAGCTTAACCCCTCGTTTTCCTTGTTCGTCAACACACTCCCCACTTGATGGAAAATTATTAATATTCATATTTGTTTGTGATATGAATGGAAATATATCGCCTAGAATATGCTTTTAATATATGTTTTCATTATATTACACACACTTGATGATACAAAACCGCTTCGAATTAGGTTCACAAGTAGTGTAATAGTTGCCAACCGGATAATTGTTTATAATATTCTTACCTGGTGGGCTTCCCAGACCCCAGAGCTAAGTAGAAGGTCGGGGTCCACGGAAGCCACACACTGCTGATGCGCCAGCCCAAAGAGAGGTTATAGATAATCTACTGTATATGAGCAAAAACAGAAAAAGGACAGAGGTCTATGGGCTGGAAAGTGCATCAAAAGCAGCTAAGTTAACAAACAGGGGATAAGTGGTTGGGGAGTCCAGAAGATGTGACATTGGAAAATCAGGGAGCCTTTCCATCTCCAGGAAACTGTTCCGAACACCCGTTAAACTTTTTCATACCCAGTCCCGACTAACTCTCCACTACCCAGTCCCAACTAACTCTACCATACCCAGTCCCAACTAACTCTACCCTACCCAACTAACTCTACCCTACCCAACTAACTCTACCCTACCCAACTAACTATACTCTACCCAACTAACTATACTCTACCCAACTAACTATACTCTACCCAACTAACTCTACGCTACCCAGTCCCAACTAACTCTACCCTACTCAGTTCTAGCCAACTCTACTCTACCCCGCCTGTTGTCACACTCACGTCATTATTACTGATTATTTTCAACCCAAACTCTCAGAATACACATACAATACTGTATATCAATTTAATAGAAGGTAGCATTCAAGGAGACTACTGCAGGACTCTTCTTCTTCTTCTTACCTCTGACCGGGTATAGGCTATCCTAGTGTTTACTAGCCCTTTGAAAGGACATTAGCCTAACCTAACAACCTTACCTAACCTATCCTAGTATTATAGGTGGGGGCTGCCACCCCCACACCCGTGCTTTGACTTAGATTTTTGGAGTATTTGTCTGTGAAGTGGGTATTTTTCAATTTGTTGATAACGAAAATCCTCCATGCGGACTATATGGAGAAAAATATGTCGAATCTATCGCTGCCTATTTTCCCTAATAAATTGTTTCTCATAACGCTACACTAGTGTCGTTGAATATAACCTAATAGAATGTTTTGTTTTACTTTATTTTATTTTATATTTATATATATTTATTTTATATATATTTGTTTTTATTTATTTATTTATTTTACATTGTTTTTATTATTAGCTTAAGAGTAGCTTAAAATCCAAACTTATTGTGAAGACTTCTAATGCCCCATTATTCGTATATGTAGGCGGTTAGTTTTTTATTTTTTTATTTATTTATTTACCTTTATTCTTTTTGGTGGGGGGGGGGGGGGGGGTCTGAAAATAGTCAGTAATAACGCCTTGATTAAACCCTAGGTTTCACTTTCACGATTTTTACGACAATTCGCGCCGATGTACCAAGACCTATAAACCGTAATGAGTCGCAGCCCATCTTTCTGTGACGGTCACGATTGTTACGATATCTATGACGCCTATACAATGTACCACTATACTGGTACAATTTGAAACTATTACGAAAAACCACGACATCGGTACGATATGTCAAGACTAGCCAACATCTCGCACGATGTCATTACGACTTAGCTAAGACTATCCACGACTTGTCACAACCTTAGTACGATTCCACCATGATTCTATTGGTCACATGGGAATGCAAAATAGACTTTAGTCGCACAAGAACTTTTGGGGCGGAAAAATTTGGAGTCACAGTATCGAAAATCACAGTATCGGAGTCAAAATTGTGATTAAGGGGGAGGTAGTCAATTTTTCTCCTTTATGTTTAGTCCCATTAGCTTTGAGATTTTAGGATGTTCGTTCCGTTAGTTTGGCAATTTTAAGACCTTTCGCCCCACTTCTTTGTCAATATAAAGATCTTTTGTGTCATTTAGGTGTCTATTTTTTCCTGGCGAGCGATAGCAAGCCTGTGTTTTTAGGAGGAATTTTATATCGAAAAATGTACAAATGTATCTTGAAAGGGGGTCTAGGGGGTATTTTTTAAAGGGCATAGCTCATGTGGTCAGCCTTGGTTAGCTATCCTCATTATCATAAATGTTGGTGTACAGTATACCTCTTATATGCAATAATAGTCGTCCCAGTTTCTTATTAATGTAAATATAAATAAATTAGTGTTTTGGACGGTGGTGGTGAGAGGCATTTCCGACCTTTCGTGACTTAGAATAAGGCATTGGGGTACCCATAGAATAACACAATCGGTCAAAGAGTTTCAGGGGTCAGATCACTGGCCACCATATTGATTCTCAGTATCTCTGTTAAGTACTTCAGGCTGTGAAAGCAGTTACAAGGATGGACAGATATTTATAAGAGGGGTATGAGAAATTGTATGAGCAGCATAAGCTTAATAATGAAATGTAGAAATTAGGGCAAGCTATCAAATAATGAACTATGAAAGTGAAAATCAAGTTGGATAATTTGATACGTTGGACGTACGCTGTTGTGCTAAAGTAGCCTACCTGTGTACCGGGTAAGTAAACAGTAGATTAGTCGGTACGACTAGTGTTGCCATATGGATAGAGCTGCCAATACGTATTTATTTATGATTAATGAGATCAAACTATGAATAATTGCATTGATAGATACTTAAGGTTAGACAAATTTGACACTCATGTCATATAAATATCAAATACTGCCTTCACATTACTTCATAACATATGACATGTATTAGGGCAAGCTATATCAAGGCAATATCAAAACAGATTCGAAATCCGCGGTCTACCACAACCACGAGAGAGAGGCAACAGGGGCTGCCATCAACTTCTAAGCTTAAGATATCTTACATGGCTTTGTTTACTATTTTTAGATTAATATTTATGGTAAACCAAGATAACTGAAGTATCAATCATTCTTTAAAATGTTTTAGTCTGATAAAATGGAAAGGGATATTGCAAGAGCTATGCTCTTTAAGCTTGAAGGTCTAGCGATAAAACTATAAAATAATTAAATAGATTAATGAATAGACCAAAAACTTATAATTTTACAGCTTCATATCCCTTGATTTGTCGCTATTCTGTTGCTCCTAATAGGTTAATATTATTCGTAGTAGACTTAGTATGGATGGATGATACTCGGAAATTTATATTTGACTTGAAATAGATACAATGAAGTATAATAAACCGTCACTAAAGCGAGATTCGTCCGCCGCAGTTTGACGACTGTACCCCCGAAACTCCCGTTTTCTGTTGACCCATTTTCTTATGACGCACGATCTCGAAGGTGTTTTTTGCTCAACCGCAGTACTTTTTTTAGTGATTTTATGTCTTCTACATCATTATTTAGAGCAGCGGGGGTCTGGGGGCGGCAACTCCCAGGTTAGGTTAGGTTAGGTTAATGCCAATATTGTCATCAGAGGAGGCGGGTGATTGGTTTGTTTAAGTTACGCGGCATCCGCCGCGGTCCACGAGTGTCTGCCTCGCCGACTCTCATTTTCAATGGAAACTATTGATCTAACAATGTCATGACAACCTAACTTATTAGGGGCTGTTTTCCCCAGACTCCCACAAGTCGAACATCAGTAGGGCTTCATGAATATGGTAAAACTAAAAAAGATTCAGTTTCGAAAGGAAAACCATGAAAATATAGGGGTTGTAAACCAGTAGATTTACCCAAATTTCCGTCTTAACCCGGGAACGGCGAGAACACTCTTAAGAGGTTTTGGTGGGCAAGGGCGAGGACCCTCTTCAGAGGTAAGGCCTAAAAAAAATAAAAAATAAAAGGCCCCAGTAGCACTTAAAACAAGTGAAATGGTTATTAACCCCTTCTGTACCGGAGACATCTTCTTAATATTATTCTGGCTATATTTAGACTATTTTGTGCAGATAAAGAAGGATCTGTGGTAGTAAAAAGGGTTAAGGGAGATATTTCGAAGCCTGATAAATGCTGGAGGCCCTTTTTAAACTGAATATAATTGCCTAGTAGTAGCCAGACTAATGCTAAAAGGACAGCCCCGGTACAGAAGGGGTTAAGTGAGATACTTTCCCTCCATACTTCCTATCACTATTCCACATCTGTCAAAATACCCTCTTTGCCCCCCCCCCCCTTCAATTATCTCCTATTTTCCCTGTTATTCCCTTATTCATTGGTATATTTTTGTGTAAACATCTCCAAACCGATCCTAGGCTTTGGTCTTGTGTGTGTCTATGCGTGGGAAAGAGAGAGAGACGCCTCAGTCACTCTCCAGGCTTCAAGAGAGGAGGGTGTGGGCCTCCCCTGTCTCTCATCTCATGAATGAACGCTCAGCAATAATTAGCGATTATCACCATCCAAACAATATTCCCACTTGTTTTATTGTTGTTACATGTTACTATCTTCATATTAAACGTAAAATAGGTGCATATGAATAAGTAATAACTATATTTATCGTAAAATGACTACTATAGGCGGGAATGGAGCTAAATATTGCCGCCCAGAAGTGTGGTGTTCACCACACCCTGCACGCGCTCGTCGGGTTAAGCTGAATATATTCGATTAATGACAGCCAGAATACCGGTGTCGTCACATGGGCTTGGCAGTGGCGGCGGCATCCAACTCCAACCCTTCCATACCTTTTATTATTTTTGTACATACAAATAAACAAAATATAAACAATAAAAAGGTCCCACCCCTTTCCCATTCTTAAGTAAGCCATTTTTAGATTTCCAGAAGAGCGACCATTATTTGCATTACTGCATGTCCACAAACATTTCAGTAATGCTTACACGTTTCCTTCTATTTTTGTTTAGTTTTACGTACTCATTCCATCCCTTCCTTCTAAGCTCTCAACTCTTCCTTCCCAACTCTCTACCCTTCCTTCGCTCCTAACCTCTCCAACCCCCCCAACCCCCCACTTCAGTACCGGTGCCGTCCTTTCAATTTCATTCTGGCTACTATTAGACAGCAGTTTAAAAAGGGCCTCTAGCAATTGACCAGTTGCGAGTTTGAGACTATAATGAAGTTGGAGCCGTGAACATCAATATTCAATAGAAATGCAACAATAATGTGTGTTTCTGATGGATTAAAAGTATGATCAATTTGGTTTTATGTATGTATAAATTTATTATGACCGTTTTTTAGCTGATAATTCTGATAAATATTATTGGCCACAGCTCCCACAGCTCCAAGTTCCTTATAGCCAGAAACTCGCAAGTGGTGAATTGATGGCTTCGAACTACCTCACTTAACCCTTTTACTACCACAGATCCTTCCTAAACTGCACCAAATCGTCTAAAAAAAGTCAGAATAGAATGAAAAACAACGTCGCCGGTACAGAAGGGGTTAAGGGGGCAGTACTCGCTTTTTCTGGACCCCCTTCTACCTCACGTTTAGCCTATTGGTTTTGAGGTTTTAAGAAGTTTATTCCGTTAATTTGGCGATTTTGAGACCTATCGCCTTTTTTTTCAACATTAAGACCTTTCGTGCCCTTTAGGTGTCGAATTTTTCCTGGCAAGCGATAGCGAGCCTCTAATTTTAGAAGGAATCGGCCTTTGGCCGGGACATTTTTCTACCAAAAAATTTACACATTTATCTTGAAAGGGGGTCTAAGGGTTGTGTTTCTAAGCTTGATGAAGGTCTAGCGAGGAAGCTCAAAAATATATAAATAAATAACTATATAGACTGAAAGTCAAGCACTATTGTTAAGCAATTAAGTCAGGATATGCCAGAGTTAAACTTGCCACCTACATATAACCAGTTTATTGCTTCACTCCACAATGCTCAAAATAAATATATCCCTTAAAGAAAATTTAGATCGCCGCAGAACCAACCAAAATGGATGACTAATAAGCTAATAGATCTTATAGGAAAAAAGAAAGGAATATATAGAAAAATAAAGAAAGGCGAAAATCATCTACATATACAGTATACGATCAGACTATCAAGACAGGTCAAAAAGGAAATCAGGAAAGCAAAAATAAATTATGAAATAAGGATAGCCAGTGACTCAAAAAATAACCCTAAAGCTTTTTACCAACTATATAAATCTAAAGTTAGAGATGTAATAGGCCCCCTAAAAACTTCAATAGGAAAAATAACAGAAAATGATTTAGAAATGTGCAGTACATTAAATAGTCAGTTTCTTTCCGTTTTCACTAATGGAAATTTGGCACAGATTCCAGAAGTCAATATGGTATATAGTGATAGTATAGAAAATATGTTAAGTACAGTTAGTATAAGTAGAAATGATGTGCTTAAGGAAATTGACAGACTGAAACCTCAAAAATCGCCTGGTCCTGACGAGGTATATGCTAGAGTATTAAAAGAATGCAGAGATGAGTTAAGTAGCCCATTAGCATTTTTATTTAACAAGTCTTTAGAAACAGGTTTAGTTCCAGAAGCTTGGAAGCTTGCAAATGTAGTTCCGATCTTCAAAAAAGGTGATAAATCGATAGCATCCAATTACCGTCCCATTAGTCTCACATCAATCATAGGAAAGTTGCTAGAGTCTATTATTGCTAGGAAAATTAGAAGCCACTTAGACAAATTTAACTTAATAAATTCTTCTCAGCATGGATTCACTCAGGGACGTTCTTGCCTTACTAATTTGCTTAGCTTTTTCTCAGAGGTATATGAAGCAGTAGATAATGACAAGTCATATGATATTATTTATTTAGATTTCAGTAAAGCTTTCGACAGAGTCCCTCATGAGAGATTGATGAGAAAGGTTGAGGCACATGGAATAGGAGGATCGTTGTTGGGATGGATTAGGTCATGGCTAATTGGTAGGAAACAGAGAGTCAGCATAAATGGTACCAAGTCAGAGTGGGGAGCAGTCAAAAGTGGTGTCCCCCAGGGATCGGTATTAGGTCCCCTGTTGTTTCTTATATACATAAATGACCTAGATTTAGGTATAACTAGTAGGATAAGTAAATTCGCAGACGATACTAAAATGGGGAGATCAATTGATTCAGATAGCGATATAGAGTGCCTCCAAAGGGATCTAGATACCTTACATGAATGGTCAGTAAATTGGCAGATGAAGTTTAACATTGACAAATGCAAGGTATTAAAGATAGGGAAGATGCATACAAATGTTAAATATAAACTAGCTAATTTAGAATTAGAAAATTCAGACTGTGAGAAAGATCTAGGTGTGTTTGTTAGCAATGATTTGAAGCCTAGAAAACAGTGTATAAGCGTTCGTAATAAGGCAAACAGGATTCTCGGGTTCATCTCTAGGAGTGTGAGTAACAGAACTGCTGATGTTATCTTAAAACTTTACTTGTCATTAGTGAGACCCCATATGGATTATGCTGTCCAATTTTGGTGTCCTTATTACATAATGGACATAGATTCATTGGAGAGAGTACAGCGTAGAATGACAAAAATGATCCATAATATTAGAAAGCTTTCGTATGAAGAAAGGTTGAAGAAATTAGGTTTACATTCGTTAGAGAGACGCAGAGTTAGAGGGGATATGATAGAGGTGTTCAAGTGGGTTAGTGGGATTAACAAAGGGGACATGACAAATGTACTAAAGCTCAGTGATAGCGAAAGAACTCGTACCAATGGTTTCAAATTAGATACATTTTGTTTCAGAAAAGATATAGGCAAATATTGGTTTGGTAACAGAGTTGTAGATGGGTGGAATGGACTACCAAGTGCTGTAGTGGGGTCTAAAACGGTAGGGAGCTTTAAGATAAAATTGGATAAGCATATGGACGAGAAGGGTTGGGTGTGAAGGGGGATCAGCCGGGTTGGGCCAATCAGCACTCTGCATACCCCCATAATCCTGCGTTAATCTCTAACCGTTTTGGTAAGATGATCCTCAGGGTATTAGAGTGTTGAGCCTATAATTGGGCTTTGTAATTGAACTGGGGTTGTGTGGGACAGGGATCTGCCTTGCTTAGGCCAATCGGCTTTCTGCAGACTCCCATTTTCTTATGTTCTTACCCCACCCACCCACTCCAACCCTTCCCTACCCACACCAACTCTTCCCTACCCACACCAACCCGACTATTCCCGCTTCAAACCTTCTCTACCCTCTGCAACGTTTCCATACCCCCCCAACCCTTCCCTACCTACCCACTCCATCCCTACCCAACCCTACCCAACCCTACCCACCCCACACCAACTCTTCCCTACCCACACCAACCCGACTATTCCCGCTTCAATCATTCTCTACCCTCTGCAACGTTTCCATACCCCCCCAACCCTTCCCTACCTACCCACTCCATCCCTACCCTACCTACCCAACCCTACCCACCCCACACCAACTCTTCCCTTCCCACACCAACCCGCCTATTCCCGCTTCAAACCTTCTCTACCCTCTGCAACGTTTCCATACCCCCCAACCCTTCCCTACCTACCCACTCCATCCCTACCCTATACCTACCCAACCCTACCCACCCCACACCAACTCTTCCCTACCCACACCAACCCGACTATTCCCGCTTCAAACATTCTCTACCCTCTGCAACGTTTTCATACCCCCCCAACCCTTCCCTACCTACCCACTCCATCCCTACCCTACCTACCCAACCCTACCCCCCCCACACCAACTCTTCCCTACCCACACCAACCCGACTATTCCCGCTTCAAACCTTATCTACCCTCTGCAACGTTTCCATACCCCCCAACCCTTCCCTACCTACCCACTCCATCCCTACCCTATACCTACCCAACCCTTCCCTACCCACACCAACTCTTCCCTACCCACACCAATCCGACTATTCCCGCTTCAAACCTTCTCTACCCTCTGCAACGTTTCCATACCCCCCAACCCTTCCCTACCTACCCACTCCATCCCTACCCTATACCTACCCAACCCTTCCCTACCCACACCAACTCTTCCCTACCCACACCAACCCGACTATTCCCGCTTCAAACCTTTTCTATCCTCTGCAACGTTTCCATACCCCCCCAACCCTTCCCTACCTACCCACTCCCTCCCTACCCTACCTACCCAACCCTACCCACCCCACACCAACTCTTCCCTACCCACACCAAGCCGACTATTCCCGCTTCAAACCTTCTCTACCCTCTGCAACGTTTCCATATCCCCCCAACCCTTCCCTACCTACCCACTCCATCCCCACCCTACCTACCCACCCCACACCAACTCTTCCCTACCCACACCAACCCGACTATTCCCGCTTCAAACCTTCTCTACCCTCTGCAACGTTTCCATACCCCCCCAACCCTTCCCTACCTAGCCACTCCATCCCTACCCTACCTACCCAACCCTACCCACCCCACACCAACTCTTCCCTACCCACACCAACCCGACTATTCCCGCTTCAAACCTTCTCTACCCTCTGCCACGTTTCCATACCCCCCCAACCCTTCCCTACATACCCACTCCATCCCTACCCTATACCTACCCTACCCTACCCACCCCACACCAACTCTTCCCTACCCACTCCAACCCTTCCCCCACTACACCAACTCTACTCTTCCCACTCCAACCCTACTCAACCCACACCAACCCTTCCCTACCCAACCACCAGATCCCCGCCACCCCCTTCCTACCACCACCACCACACAGGTCGTTGTGATTCCTGGTGGCCAGCGGCTGGTATATAATCCAACACGACCCGATATATGTACCTGGACCCACCGGAAGGAATGTGCTAATGACGGACACAAGGGAGGGAGAGACGCTGCGATACATAGAGATCGGTTAAAAAAAAACACACACACACACACACACATAGTTACAGAGATTGGTCAACTATATAAAGAGATAAATATTAAAAATATAAAGTAAAACCTAGTCAAACTAAAGAGGACCACACCAGAGAAACGCTACACACACACACACACACACACACACACACACACACACACACACACACACACGTAAACCGTTTATTATTATTATTATTATTATTATTATTACACACACACACACACACACACACACACACCTAGAAAAGATTATAAACTAGGAAACGAAGTGATTCCCAAAGCAGAAAAAGAAAAAGACTTGGGGATAGAATTTAAGGATAACATGTCTCCAGAAAGCCACGTAAATAAGATAGTGAGAGAATCACTAGCACTATTGGCAAATATCAGGATGTCTTTCAATTATCTTAATGAAAACACCATGAAACAAATAATAACGGCAATAATAAGACCCAGGATGGAATATGCATCTGTAGTGTGGTCCCCTCACATGAAGAAACATATCCACAAAATTGAGAGGGTACAGAGAGCAGCTACGAGGATGATCCCAGGTTTGGAAAATTTGGAGTACCAGGAGAGGCTCGAGAGATTGAATCTACCTACACTGGAACAGAGAAGGAAACGAGGACAGCAAATTCAGATATACAAATGTGTTAGAGGTATTGACAAAATCGACCAAGAAAACTTCATAGAGAGGGATAGAGGTGAGAGAACAAGAGGTCACAGCTACAAACTAAAAGTGCTTAATAGTAAATCTGATCTGAAAAGTAAAAGATTTCCTACCAACTCGATTAGTGGGTGGAACAAATAGCCAGCCGAAGTAGTGTCTGCACCATCAGTGCATAGTTTCAAAGCACGGTATGACAAACATATCTTAGGAGGCGGGAATTAACGAGCATGCTCACTCCCGCAAATACAACTAGTGTAAGTACAACTAGTGTAAGTACACACTCAGTTATACAAACCTACATACATAAACATTTATAGAGAAAGACGCTACGATATACAAGAATAGGTCAACTTACCCGATATTCTGGTCACTATTACATGGTCACTCTTCGGAACAACAGTGCAGCATCTGCGCCATGGTGATTTCCTGGGTGACCCACCCAGGAAATCACCATGGCGGGGTGCACTGTTCCGAAGAGTGACCATGTAATAGTGACCAGGATATCGGGTAAGTTGATATTATAACTATGTTGAGGTCTTGGAATAACCATCAAGTACAACTTTGAATATTGTTAAGGGGGGTCACCGGCTATTTTTATCTTTGTCTCATTTTCTCTCTTTCCCTGGCTTGTATCCATTCGGCCCCATTCTGCCAACTGTTTTCAGACTTTTATCCCCATCCAGGTATCGATTTCTTCCTGGCGAGCGATAGCGAGCCAGCATTGTATGGAGAAATCTGGCTTCGCCGGAGACGTTTTTCTGTCGAAAAATTAACAAATTTTGCTTGCTGTCAAAACAAATATATATATATATATGCTGGCTCGCTAACGCTCGCCAGAAAAATATTAACACCTGGATGGTGGTAAACGTCTTAAAACAGTAGTCTGAATGGGGCCGAATGGATACAAGTCAAAGAGAGAGGGAGAGAAAGAGAAAACAAGCGAGGTGGGCTCCCTTAAATGAAAATGGAGAAGAGTAGTCGAATTTTTAAAAATAATAATAATAACCTTTTTTAATATGGATACCAAGTGATGGTCCTTACCATATCATAATAAGCTGTTCATAAGTATATTTTGTTAACAAACTGATGATCGTCACCTCATGATTTCCAGCACACTTTCGTTAAACAGATAATTACCTCCGTCAACGAAGTTAAACGGATGTTATGTTTTGTGTTTTCGTTTATCTGCAAACAAGATATCTTAAAAATTATGAACCGACTTTCAATAAGTTTTGGCGAGCTGATAGGATATGCGCTAAGGAAGAGTGATTCAATTTAGGTTATCGGTAGAGAGCGCAACTCCGCCAGTGTAGATGGCTTACAAAATTGACAATTGACGTTCACAAAATTTGGTGGGTAGATAAGCTATGGCCTAGGGTAAATGTATTCCATTTAGGAAGAGATCGGTAGAGCGCATACCTCCACCAGCGTAGACGGAAGCATGCGCTCTCCCTAGTACCCTTCTAGTTAGACATTATAATCCTATGAATTATATATTGACAACACTAATGTATGGGATAGTCTGAATATTTGGGTGTAATTTATGAATTGGCCGAAATGTAATTTTAGGAACGCAAGACAAATTATTCAGTGAGTAATATATTTCGTTCACTATTTACTTCAGGTGGTTATACTTATAACATAATAGACTATATAGGAGGTTCACACATTTAGATAGACTGTATTTTGACCCTCCCAGATACTTCTCTTGTTCGCAATATGCTGACTAATTATCCTTTGCTTGTTGAGCATTCTGTTTTTACTATTAATGTCTAGTCTGCAATCTCTCTCTCTCTCTCTCTCTCTCTCTCTCTCTCTCTCTCTCTCTCTCTCTCTCTCTCTCTCTCTCTCTCTCTCTCTCTCTCTCTCTCTCTCACTCTTTATTTTGTAGACGACCTTTGACACCTTTCGCTCGCATATCTGTTTTCTCTCACTACTGCCTTCTTTTCTCACAACCACTTCCTTCTGCCATT
Source organism: Lithodes maja (assembly GCA_037953745.1). Classification (NCBI taxonomy): domain Eukaryota; kingdom Metazoa; phylum Arthropoda; class Malacostraca; order Decapoda; family Lithodidae; genus Lithodes; species Lithodes maja. The sequence goes on from JBAKBP010012849.1 coordinate 53,519, forward strand.
ATACATATACTCTTTCCTCTCGTGTAGTATCTTACAACCACTGCCTTCTGCCATTATACATATACTCTTTCCTCTCGTGTAGTATCTTACAACCACTGCCTTCTGCCATTATACATATACTCTTTCCTCTCGTGTAGTATCTTACAACCACTGCCTTCTGCCATTATACATATACTCTTTCCTCTCGTGTAGTATCTTACAACCACTGCCTTCTGCCATCATACATATACTCTTTCCTCTCGTGTAGTATCTTACAACCACTGCCTTCTGCCATTATACATATACTCTTTCCTCTCGTGTAGTATCTTACAACCACTGCCTTCTGCCATTATACATATACTCTTTCCTCTCGTGTAGTATCTTACAACCTCTGCCTTCTGCCATTATACATATACGCTTTCCTCTCGTGTAGTATCTTACAACCACTGCCTTCTGCCATTATACATATACTCTTTCCTCTCGTGTAGTATCTTACAACCACTGCCTTCTGCCATTATACATATACTCTTTCCTCTCGTGTAGTATCTTACAACCACTGCCTTCTGCCATTATACATATACTCTTTCCTCTCGTGTAGTATCTTACAACCACTGCCTTCTGCCATTATACATATACTCTTTCCTCTCGTGTAGTATCTTACAACCACTGCCTTCTGCCATTATACATATACTCTTTCCTCTCGTGTAGTATCTTACAACCACTGCCTTCAGCCATTATACATATACTCTTTCCTCTCGTGTAGTATCTTACAACCACTGCCTTCTGCCATTATACATATACTCTTTCCTCTCGTGTAGTATCTTACAACCACTGCCTTCAGCCATTATACATATACTCTTTCCTCTCGTGTAGTATCTCACAACCACTGCCTTCTGCCATCATACATATACTCTTTCCTCTCGTGTAGTATCTTACAACCACTGCCTTCTGCCATTATACATATACTCTTTCCTCTCGTGTAGTATCTTACAACCACTGCCTTCTGCCATTATACATATACTCTTTCCTCTCGTGTAGTATCTTACAACCACTGCCTTCTGCCATTATACACATACTCTTTCCTCTCGTGTAGTATCTTACAACCACTGCCTTCTGCCATCATACATATACTCTTTCCTCTCGTGTAGTATCTTACAACCACTGCCTTCTGCCATCATACATATACTCTTTCCTCTCTTGTAGTATCTCACAACCACTGCCTTCTGCCATCATACATATACTCTTTCCTCTCGTGTAGTATCTCACAACCACTGCCTTCTGCCATCATACATATACTCTTTCCTCTCGTGTAGTATCTCACAACCACTGCCTTCTGCCATCATACATACCGGTATAATGTACTCTTTCCTCCCTTTTAGTATTTCATAACCACTTATGTTATCCCATTCTCTCAGTGTTGGCGGTGTAATGGTTTAGGTGCTTATGTTCTGGGTGTGGTTTCCCGAGTTGGAATCCCGGGAGGATCATATGCTTTTATTAATGTATTCAAGTACATTGGGGTTTGTAATGGAAGATTAATGTTAAGAACGGGGTGTTCCTTAATCCCATATCTATACACTCATACTCACATACCTTTTGATTAACGTCATCTATCATGCATATATCCTTTCCTCACTTTTATTTTCTTTCTCCTTCATTCACACTTATTTCCTCGCTCATTTATTCATTCCATCCTCCATTCTCTATCTTTCTTAGTCATTTATCAAACTCTTTTGCTCTCTTATTTACTTTTGTCTCTCTCTCCAACATTCATACTTATTGCCTTGCTTGTTTATTCCTCCTATTATCTGTTCTCTTCCTCACACCCATTTATCAAATAATTTTGCTCTCTTAATTTATTTCTCCATCATTCACACTTGCTTCCTCGTCCATTAACTCATTCCAGTATGCATTATCATTCTTACATCAGTATCTCAGTATTTTTCTTACAAATTACCTTCTCGCATCATTCACGCTTTTGGCATACTCTCATTTGTCACTCCCTTCTAATCATCTCCCTCCATTAATATCTACTTTGGTTCAACAGGCACCTTATCTCTTGGTAATTAATTCACTCTCTTTCTTCTCGCTACTCATTCCTTCATATTTATCATATCTAATACCTTATCGCATTTCTGTGTTAACTTATCTTTCCTATTTAATCATATCCCTCCATTAATATCTACTTTCGGTCAACAGACTCTTTATCTCTTGCCATAATCTGGCTCTCTTTTCTCGCAACTCATTCTTTCATATTTATCACATTTAATACCTCATCGCATTTGTGTTCTAGCTAAAGTCGGTGTCACACGAGCTTTTTCGACAATTTTTACAGGCAGTCGTAGTTTGTGTGTAATACTACTACTACTACTAATAATAATAATAATAATAATAATAATAATAATAAATGGTTTATTGATAATTGCAGTCGTTGGCTGAAAATGTACAGAGGAACAGATTGTAGCTTAAAATTATATCATATAGTATGGACCAAAGCAAGATATTGCATAAGAGCTATTCTACCAGTTAAATATTATGTACTAGGTAAGCAGATTGAGATAATAGTTACACATTTTAAAAGGATTTGCTGAATGTCATTGAGTTGATTTACTGACTGTTTACTGTTCGCCTAGTTACTATGTAAATCATAATAATATTATTATTAAACGGTTTATAAGTACAGCCAGAGGCTAAAAATATACATGTAATAAGTATATGGAGGTGTGCTGAAGTACTGTATATTTAGCTGCATTATTGTAGACTTAATTAAACTAAAGTGCGTGTGTGTATGTGTGTATGTACACACACACACACACACACACACACACACACACACACACACACACCGAGTCAACAATGTTCAGAAGTTGTTAAGAAAGCAAACAAAATAACTGGCTTTATAGGCAGGTCATTTGAGCAAGGCGAAAATCATTTACATATATACTGTACTATCAGACTATCAAGACAGGTCAAAAAGGAAATCAGGAAAGCAAAAAGAAATTATGAAATAAGGATAGCCCCAATGACTCAAAAAATAACCCTAAAGCTTTTTACCAACTATATAAATCTAAAGTTAGAAATGTAATAGGCCCCCTAAAAACTTCAATAGGAGAAATAACAGAAAATTATTTAGAAATGTGCAGTACATTAAATAGTCCGTTTCTTTCCGTTTTCACTAATGAAAATTTGGCACAGATTCCAGAAGTCAATATGGTATATAGTGATAGTATAGAAAATATGTTAAGTACAGTTAGTATAAGTAGAAATGATGTGCTTAAGGAAATTGACAGACTGAAACCTCAAAAATCGCCTGGTCCTGACGAGGTATATGCTGGAGTATTAAAAGAATGCAGAGATGAGTTAAGTAGACCATTAGCATTTTTATTTAACAAGTCATTAGAAACAGGTTTGGTTCCAGAAGCTTGGAAGCTTGCAAATGTAGTTCCGATCTTCAAAAAAGGTGATAAATCGATAGCATCCACTTACCGGAGAGATTGATGAGAAAGGTTGAGGCACATGGAATAGGTGGGGCGTTGTTAGGATGGATTAGGTCATGGCTAATTGGTAGGAAGCAGAGAGTCAGCATAAATGGTACCAAGTCAGAATGGGGAGCAGTCAAAAGTGGTGTCCCCCAGGGATCGGTATTAGGTCCCCTGTTGTTTCTTATATACATAAATGACCTAGATTTAGGTATAACTAGTAGGATAAGTAAATTCGCAGACGATACTAAAATAGGGAGATCAATTGATTCAGATAGCGATATAGAGTGCCTCCAAAGGGATCTAGATACCTTACATGAATGGTCAGTAAATTGGCAGATGAAGTTTAACATTGACAAATGCAAGGTATTAAAGATAGGGAAGATGCAAACAAATGTTAAATATAAACTAGCTAATTTAGAATTAGAAAATTCAGATTGCGAGAAAGATCTAGGTGTGTTTGTTAGCAATGATTTGAAGCCTAGAAAACAGTGTATAAGCGTTCGTAATAAGGCAAACAGGATTCTCGGGTTCATCTCTAGGAATGTGAGTAACAGAACTGCTGATGTTATCTTAAAACTTTACTTGTCATTAGTGAGACCCCATATGGATTATGCTGTCCAATTTTGGTGTCCTTATTACAGAATGGACATAGATTCATTGGAGAGAGTACAGCGTAGAATGACAAAAATGATCCATAATATTAGAAATCTTTCGTATGAAGAAAGGTTGAAGAAATTAGGTTTACATTCGTTAGAGAGACGCAGAGTTAGAGGGGATATGATAGAGGTGTTCAAGTGGGTTAGTGGGATTAACAAAGGGGACATGACAAATGTACTAAAGCTCAGTGATAGCGAAAGAACTCGTACCAATGGTTTCAAATTAGATAAATTTCGTTTCAGAAAAGATATAGGCAAATATTGGTTTGGTAACAGAGTTGTAGATGGGTGGAATGGACTACCAAGTGCTATAGTGGGATCTAAAACTGTAGGGAGCTTTAAGATAAAATTGGATAAGCATATGGACGAGAAGGGTTGGGTGTGAAGGGGGATCAGCCGGGTTGGGCCAATCAGCGCTCTGCAGACCCCCATAATCCTGCGTTAATCTCTAACCGTTTTGGTAAGATGATCCTCAGGGTATTAGAGTGTGAAGCCTATAATTGGGCTTTGTAATTGAATTGGGGTTGTGTGGGACAGGGATCTGCCTTGCTTAGGCCAATCGGCTTTCTGCAGACTCCCATTTTCTTATGTTCTTATGTTATGTACCCTCCCATTAGTCTCACATCAATCATAGGAAAGTTGCTAGAGTCTATTATTGCTAGGAAAATTAGAAGCCACTTAGTAAAATTTAACTTAATAAATTCTTCTCAGCATGGATTCACTCAGGGACGTGCTTGCCTTACTAATTTGCTTAGCTTTTTCTCGGAGGTATATGAAGCAGTAGATAGTGACAAGTCATATGATATATATTTAGATTTCATTAAAGCTTTCGACAGAGTCCCTCATGAGAGATTGATGAGAAAGGTTGAGGCACATGGAATAGGAGGGTCGTTGTTGGGATGGATTAGGTCATGGCTAATTGGTAGGAAACAGAGGCAGCATAAATGGTACCAAGTCAGAGTGGGGAGCAGTCAAAAGTGGTGTCCCCCAGGGATCGGTATTAGGTCCCCTGTTGTTTCTTATATACACAATTACCTAGATTTAGGTATAACTAGTAGGATAAGTACATTCGCAGACGATACTAAAATGGGGAGATCAATTGATTCAGATAGCGATATAGAGTGCCTCCAAAGGGATCGAGATACCTTACATGAATGGTCAGTAAATTGGAAGATGAAGTTTAACATTGACAAATGCAAGGTATTAAAGATAGGGAAGATGCAAACAAATGTTAAATATAAACTAGCTAATTTAGAATTAGAAAATTCAGACTGCGAGAAAGATCTAGGTGTGTTTGTTAGCAATGATTTGAAGCCTAGAAAGCAGTGTATAAGCGTTCGTAATAAGGCAAACAGGATTCTCGGGTTCATCTCTATGAGTGTGAGTAACAGAACTGCTGATGTTATCTTAAAACTTTACTTGTCATTTGTGAGACCCCATATGGATTATGCTGTCCAATTTTGGTGTCCTTATTACAGAATGGACATAGATTCATTGGAGAGAGTTCAGCGTAGAATGACAATAATGATCCATAATATTAGAAATCTTCTGTATGAAGAAAGGTTGAAGAAATTAGGTTTACATTCGTTAGAGAGACGCAGAGCTGGAGGGGATATGATAGAGGTGTTCAAGTGGGTTATTGGGATTAACAAAGGGGACATGACAAATGTACTAAAGCTCAGTGATAGCGAAAGAACTCTTACCAATGGTTTCAAATTAGATAAATTTCGTTTCAGAAAAGATATAGGTAAATATTGGTTTGGTAACAGAGTTGTAGATGGGTGGAATGGACTACCAAGTGCTATAGTGGGATTAAAAACGGTAGGGAGCTTTAAGATAAAATTGGATAAGCATATTGACGAGAAGGGTTGGGTGTGAAGGGGGATCAGCCTGGTTGGGCCAATCAGCGCTCTGCAGACCCCCGTAATCTTGCGTTAATCTCTAACCTTCGGGACTTCGGTGAGACTTTTTCTATTGCACTAGACATATCGAAAGCCTTCGATAGAGTCTGGCATAAATCTTTAATTTCTAAACTACCCTCCTTCGGTTTCTATCCCTCCATCTGTGCCTTTGTCTCTAATTTCCTTTCCGGCCGTTCCATAGCTGCGGTTGTGGACGGCCATTGTTCACTTCCTCACCCTATAAACTCCGGTGTTCCTCAGGGCTCTGTCCTATCTCCTATTCTCTTTCTAATTTTTATAATTGATCTCCTTAACTGTACCTTAATTCCCATCCATTCATACGCAGACGACTCAACCTTACACTACTCCATTAGTTTTTCAGAACGCCCCAGCCAGCAATCCCTCAACGACAAACGTAATGAAGCCATAGAACTCTTAAATTCTGATCTAAATACTATTTCCAATTGGGGCAGAGAAAACCTTGTTAACTTTAATGCTTCCAAAACCCAATTTCTCCATCTATCTACCCGTCAGGATCTCCCAGCGGACTATCCCTTATTCTTCAACAATACAAAAATCAACCCTTCATCTTCTCTCAATATTCTTGGTGTCTCTTTTTCTTCTGCTCTCATTTGGAAGGACCATATTACCAGTCTTGCTAAGGCAGCCTCCCAGAAGCTGGGTGTGCTCAACCGCCTTAGGGGGTTCTTTTCCCCTGCACAGCTTCTTGCTCTGTACAGGGGCATAGTGCGCCCTTGTATTGAGTATTGTTCACATGTGTGGGGAGGTTCCTCTCACACCGCTCTCCTAGACAAAGTTGAAAGGAAGGCCTTTCGTATCATTAACTCCCGTCCACTCACCAACTCTCTGCAATCTCTCTGTCTCCGCCGCAATGTTGCATCTCTCTCGCTATTCTATCGCTACTATAATAATCAGTGTTCCTCAGAGCTATCCCAGTGCATACCACCTCCTTTACGTAGGGCACGTGGTACCCGTCTTGCAACTCAATCCCACCCCTACTCTGTGCAACTCTCCAACCCAAGAGTGAAACGTTACTCTCAAACTTTCTTCTACTCAACATCTGAGCTCTGGAACTCTCTCCCAGAATCAGTCTTTCCCTCTTCCTATGACTTAAATTGCTTCAAACTCTGTGTGTCCAGGCATTTTGGCTCGAACGTCCCTTGATTTTGGCCCTGTCACTCTTTCAACTATGGGGGAGGCACTCGCTATAGGCAGTTATGCCTTTTGCCTCCCTCAATCACATAGAAAAAAAAAAAAAAAAAAAAAAAAAAAAAAAACGTTTTGGTAAGATGATCCTCAGGGTATTAGAGTGTTGAGCCTATAATTGGGCTTTGTAATTGGGGTTGTGTGGGACAGGGATCTGCCTTGCTTAGGCCAATCGGCTTTCTGCAGACTCTCATTTTCTTATGTTCTTATAAATCCAAAGACGTTATCCTAACCCTTTACAATTCCTTAGTCCGCCCTCTTCTGGAATACTGCGTTCAATCCTGGTGCCCTTATTACCAAAAAGATATAGACAAGCTAGAACGAGTTCAACATAGTTCCCAAAATTATACCTAGCCTAAAGAACAAACTATACGAGGAGCGTCTTAGAGAATTAAATCTATTTCCTTTAACCCAGCGCAGATTAAAAGGCAACTTAATTCAAGTGTTCAAAATCATCAAAGGCATCGACAATATAAACTGTAGTAAGTACTTTACTATCAACCAATCTAATTACACGCGGGGAAACGGTTGCAAAATTATCGGTAAATCTTTTAACTCGCACGAATCTAAGAATTTCTTCTTCAATCGAGTTGTCAACTTAAGGAATGGGCTTCCCCGAGACGTTATAGACTGCAGCACCGTTGATTCATTTAAACTTCGCCTAGACAAATATCTTGCATCAAACCCGCGACTGACTGCGTTTGTAAATGAATAACTTTATTTTATCCCCCCCTCAGTTACTAACCCATCTATCCCCTACTAACTTCCTAATCCTGCCACGGACATTAGTTCCAGGCAGTAGTTCCCTTTCCAATGTTCCCTTACCCACTCTAAACCACTGTTTGGACACTTGATCCTCAGCGTTTTGGAGGATAAGCAGCCTAGAAGGGTCACCAAAGCTGTTGTTTCTTGATTTCCTTTGTACTCCTTTGTACACACACACTCACTCTTTCACTCACCCTCTTACTTTCTCACCCTCAAACCCACTCTCTCTAGACATTTTTGACAGTGGGTCACCGCATCCACTCAATCACTCGCTCTTGGTCCAGTCAATACAGTGCTCAACTCTCACAAAAATATCTGGAGAGAGTAGGTTCGAATCCTGGTCAGGATACCTCTCTCCCAACATGTCTGACAATATCATTAGTTCCTATCGTAGCCATACCTATGGATATCAACACGAGGGAAAAACAAGACTGGTAGCTCAAGATAGAACGAAAATAATACTGGAACAGGAAATGACTTGCGGAATAATTAACCCGTTCAGTACCAGTTCCGTCCTTTTAATGTTATGCTAGTTACTAATAAACTATTTAATTCATTTTAGGAATAACAGGCTTCGAACTATCTTACCACAGATCATTTTAAAGCTGCACAAAATGGTCTAAATATAGCTAGGTACAGAAAGGGTTAACCGGTAACCATCCTGCGAGACTCCCAAAGTAATATTAACATCACGATATATTCCCCGTCATGTCCTTAAGGGGAGACTGACAGTTTGTTTGCTCTATTAATTAATGTATTCATATATTTGTTTTAGTTTCCTCCCTAGACCTCCATCAAGCTTAGAAAAACACCCCTTAGACCCCCCTTCAAGAAAAATGTGTACATTTTTCGGTAGAAAAATGTCCCGGCCGAAGGCTGGTTCCTTTTAAAATTGCAGGCTCGCTTTCGCTCGCCAGGAAATAATAGACACCTAAATGGCACGAAAGGTCTTAAAATTGTGAGGAGGTGTGTGGAGTGAGGAGAAGAGGGAGGGGAGTGAAAGGTACAGCATGGTGGACAGAAGAGGTAAGAATAGCTGTGGAAGAAAAGAAGAAAGCATATAGAGAGTGGTTGGGTAGTAGAGGGAATGAAGATTCCGAGAGACAGAAACGAGCGAGGTACGTGGAGAGTAAGAGGGTGGTGAAGAGAGTAGTGAAGGAAAGTAAGAGAAGAGTAGATGAGGAATTTGGAAGGAATCTGAGTGTAAAATGGAGGGAGAGTAAGAAACTGTTCTGGAAAGAAGTCAAGAAAGTTAGGGAAGGTAGCAAGGGAAACAGTAAGGGTGTGAAAGATAAGAATGGGAGAATGCTAGCCGAGAAGCAAGAGAGAGTCGAAAGATGGAGGGAGTACTTCAGTGAGTTGCTAAATGAAAGGAATGAAGAGCCAGCAAACATAGCTGGATATGGTATGGGAGGGAGAAGAAGAGAAGTAGTGGAGGAGGAGGTGGGGATCAGGAGGTCAGAAGTGTGGGAAGCCATGAAAAGAGTGAAGTTGGGGAAAGCACCAGGAACAGATGGAGTGTGTGGGGAAATGTTGAGGTATGGTGGTGAGATAGTGATAGAATGGGTATGGAAAATGTGCAAACTAGCATGGGAGAAGGGGAGTGCACCCGATGACTGGAAGACTGGCATAATAGTCCCCCTATATAAGGGCAAAGGGGAAAGAGGAGTGTGTGGTAACCACCGAGGAATATGTCTTCTAAGCGTAGTAGGGAAGGTATACAGTAGGGTAGTGATTGAGAGAGTGAGAGTGAGAACGGAGAAATGGATAGGCGACGAGCAGGGAGGCTTTAGGAAGGGAAGAGGATGTGTAGATCAGAATTTTACCCTGAATTGTGTTGTGGAGAAGTATCTGGAGAAGAAACAAAAGGTGTATGTTGCCTTTATGGACTTGGAGAAGGCCTATGACAGAGTGGATAGAGAAGGTTTGTGGAAAGTACTTGGAATATACGGAGTAGAGGGCAAGTTGCTGAAAGCAGTGAAGAGCATGTATGAGGGTGCAAAGGCGGCAGTACGTGTGGAGAGTGAGCAGAGCGAGTTCTTTGACCTGAATGTTGGTTTGAAACAGGGGTGTGTGATGTCCCCGTGGTTGTTTACTGTATATATGGATGGAGTTATGAAAGAAATACTATCAAGAGCAGTGGATGTTGGTGTATTGCTGAAAAGGGAGGGAATTGAGTGGAAGCTACCTATACTGCTGTTTGCGGATGATACAGTTCTGATGAGTGATAATGAATGGGAGTTGCAGGGTCTGGTAAATGAGTTTGGAACAGTGTGCGAAAAACGGAATTTGAAGGTAAATACGGGGAAGAGCAAGGTTATGGTCTTCGAAAGGGGTGAAGTCACAGAGTGTGAGGTGAAGCTGAACGGTCAGGCTATGGAGATCGTCAACTCTTTTAAGTATCTGGGCAGTGTGTTGAGTAAAGATGGGACTATGGATGAAGAGGTGCGGGAGAGGGTACAACAGGGGAAGAGGGTTGTAGGAACGCTAAAAGCAGTAACAAGAAATAGGGTGGTCAGTATGGAAGTGAAGAAGTCCTTGCATGACAGTGTGGTAATCCCGACACTGACTTACGGAAGCGAAGCATGGACGTTGGTTGAGAGACTCAGACCAAGAGTGAGAGCAGTGGAAATGAATTACTTAAGGAGTGCGTGCGGAATTACATGGAGGGATAGACAGACTAATGAGGAAGTAAGAAGGAGGTGTGGTGTGGAGGTAGATGTGCTGGAAAGTGTGAAAAGGAACAACTTGAGATGGTTCGGCCATATGGAACGTATGGAAAGCGAGAGAATGACTAAGAGGGTGTATGAGAGCGAGGTGGAAGGACAGAGGGGGAGAGGTAGACCGAATATGAGGTGGAAGGATGGAGTGAGGAACTACATGAATGAAGGCGGTGCTGGTTGGGGGGAGGGGCGTCGACTGACTGGGGACAGAGGTGCATGGGGGCGGTTCGTTCGTGGCCACCCCTTCGGGGATCACGGCGTCAGGCAATAGATAGATAGATAGATGTCTTAAAATTGACAACGAAATGGGGCGACAGGTGTTAAAATCGCAGAACTAATGGGCCGAACGTCTTATAATATCAAAACTAGTGGGGATAAACAGGAGGGAGAAGGGGGTCCAGAAAAACGGTCTTCCTCCCCTTAATGTTTTCCACCGCCGTCACAACCGTCAATAAATATTGAGGGAAGACTGTGGTGATATATTGAGGGAAGATTGTGGTGATATATTGAGGGAAGACTGTGGTGATATATTGAGGGAAGATTGTGGTGATATATTGAGGGAAGACTGTGGTGATATATTGAGGGAAGACTGTGGTGATATATTGAGGGAAGACTGTGGTGATATATTGAGGGAAGACTGTGGTGATATATTGAGGGAAGACTGTGGTGATATATTGAGGGAAGACTGTGGTGATATATTGAGGGAAGACTGTGGTGATATATTGAGGGAAGACTGTGGTGATATATTGAGGGAAGACTGTGGTGATATATTGAGGGAAGACTGTGGTGATATATTGAGGGAAGACTGTGGTGATATATTGAGGGAAGACTGTGGTGATATATTGAGGGAAGACTGTGGTGATATATTGAGGGAAGACTGTGGTGATATATTGAGGGAAGACTGTGGTGATATATTGAGGGAAGACTGTGGTGATATATTGAGGGAAGACTGTGGTGATATATTGAGGGAAGACTGTGGTGATATATTGAGGGAAGACTGTGGTGATATATTGAGGGAAGACTGTGGTGATATATTGAGGGAAGACTGTGGTGATATATTGAGGGAAGACTGTGGTGATATATTGAGGGAAGACTGTGGTGATATATTGAGGGAAGACTGTGGTGATATATTGAGGGAAGACTGTGGTGATATATTGAGGGAAGACTGTGGTGATATATTGAGGGAAGACTGTGGTGATATATTGAGGGAAGACTGTGGTGATATATTGAGGGAAGACTGTGGTGATATATTGAGGGAAGACTGTGGTGATATATTGAGGGAAGACTGTGGTGATATATTGAGGGAAGACTGTGGTGATATATTGAGGGAAGACTGTGGTGATATATTGAGGGAAGACTGTGGTGATATATTG
>JBAKBP010012850.1:0-65620 GCA_037953745.1 Lithodes maja
GTTGTTTTTTTTGGTATTTAGAGCCGTACTCCACACACACCTCCACCACGCGTATGTACACGGTGTAATAAATATATTATGAGGAGCCGAAGAAGTTATCTGCTGAGAAACGTTGCACACGTGTTTAACCGGGAAGCATCGTTATGACCGGCATGTGTTTGTGTGTTCGGGAGGTTGGGATTCCTCCTAAGCAGGCCTTGGTCCTCCTACTGACCCTGCTGGTACCGTGTGCTGGCCAGACGTGTCCCACCTTCTTCTCAAGGGATAGTCTCGAAAACCCACTACCGCTGCCAATCGCCATGCAGTTGGAGCTGAGTAATTACCCAACGTGGACTACCTATTGGGAGCTGTTGACAGCGGAGGGCGAACCAGTCGCCTGTTTGGTCATGGAGGTCTCATCTGACGACCCCTCCACCACCATCCGTTCGGCCGGTGGCGGCTGTCTCAATGTCACCAGCTGGGACCACGCGGCTGTCTGGCCGCCATTTTTCCGAGGGGGAGAGAAGTGGTACAATCTCTTCACTGTTTTTCTGACAGCTTCTAACAACAGCTTCACTGCCCAGTTGAATCAAAAGGAGTCTGGCGAACTGACCCAAGAAACCATTTTGCGAGTAACTATGGTAAACCGGGTGAACACGACCTCTGGGGGACCAAAGATTAGGTTTCCCAACCTTGAGATCATGGATGATGATGGATGCCTAGCTCTGACGGAGTGTGACAACGGGTGGAGTTACCTCAGCCTGGCACCCGCTGATCTCATCCGACTCTCCCCGGAAAACATGGAGGAAATTGTAATCAAAGTGACGCTCTCCACCTGTTTCCCCACATACAATATAGCCGTGTACAGCACGCGTGGAACCCAAGAGGCACTTCACTTCAACGTAACTTACTCCCGAGGTGATCGCTACCACACTCTCACGGCCGATCTTAACTCCAACACCACCATTCTCTCCGTCACGGGGGAACACCACGGAGCGACCTGCTCTGGGGATTGGTATTTGTTGGGTGTCAATGGGGCGAAGGTCATTCCTAATTGTGTTTCTAGTAAAGCTACTATTATTACGGGTAATTCGCTTGCCATTATTCTGCTCTCATCCCCAATTAGTGTAATAATTGCCATTGTTTTATCTAGTACAATATGGGGATATTTGCTGTATGCCCGGTGAAACTGGCCACTTGGGGGTTCGGCCGTACTCACACATGTGTGGTATAATTTGTTTTTTACAATAAACTGTAGTATTTAACCAGAAAATTTGTTTTGTTTCATTTCCACCTCTATATTTTTTGGAGAAACCAGGCTATATATCTTTGTGTTTGTGAAAATATTATTTCGGAAAACTAGTAAAGCTACTATTATTACGGGTAATTCGCTTGCCATTATTCTGCTCTCATCCCCAATTAGTGTAATAATTGCCATTGTTTTATCTATATGGGGATATTTGCTGTATGCCTGGTGAAACTGGCCACTTGGGGGTTCATATTATACGGCCGTACTCACACATGTGTGGTATATTTTTTTTTTACAATAAACTGTAGTATTTAACCAGAACATTTGTTTTGTTTCATTTCCACCTCTATATTTTTGGAGAAACCAGGCTATATATCTTTGTATTTGTGAAAATATTATTTCGGAAAACTAGTGAAGCTACTATTATTACGGGTAATTCGCTTGTCATTATTATGCTCTCATCCCCAATTAGTGTAATAATTGCCATTGTTTTTATGGGGATATTTGCTGTATGTCCGGTGAAACTGGCCACTTGGGGGTTCATATTATAGAGTATACGGCCGTACTCACACATGTGTGGTATACAAATTTTATGTTCACAATAAATTGTAGGGTATTTAACCAGAACATTTGTTTTGTTTAATTTCCACCTTTATATTTTTGGAGAAACCAGGCTATATATACCGTTATATATCTTTGTGTTTGTGAAAATATTATTTCGGAAAATATATAGGGTTATTGAGTTTGCTGTATGTCCGGTGAAACTGGCCACTTGGGGGTTAATATTATAGAGTATACGGCCGTACTCACACATGTGTGGTATACATTTTTTTGTTTACAATAAATTGTAGGGTATTTAACCAGAATATTTGTTTTGTTTCATTTCCACCTCTATATTTTTGGAGAAACCAGGCTATATATCTTTGTGTTTGTGAAAATATTATTTCGGAAAACTAGTGAAGCTACTATTATTACGGGTAATTCGCTTGCCATTATTATGCTCTCATCCCCAATTAGTGTAATAATTGCCATTGTTTTATCTATATGGGGATATTTGCTGTATGTCCGGTGAAACTGGCCACTTGGGGGTTCATATTATAGAGTATACGGCCGTACTCACACATGTGTGGTATACAAATTTTGTGTTCACAATAAATTGTAGGGTATTTAACCAGAACATTTGTTTTGTTTCATTTCCACCTCTATATTTTTGGAGAAACCAGGCTATATATACCGTTATATATCTTTGTGTTTGTGAAAATATTATTTCGGAAAATATATAGGGTTATTGAGTTTGCTGTATGTCCGGTGAAACTGGCCACTTGGGGGTTAATATTATAGAGTATACGGCCGTACTCACTTTTTTTGTTTACAATAAATTGTAGGGTATTTAACCAGAACATTGTTTTTTTTCATTTCCACCTCTATATTTTTGGAGAAACCAGGCTATATATACCGTTATATATCTTTGTGTTTGTGAAAATATTATTTCGGAAAATATATAGGGAGTTTGCTGTATGTCCGGTGAAACTGGCCACTTGGGGGTTAATATTATAGAGTATATGGCGTGGTATACATTTTTTTTGTTTACAATAAATTGTAGGGTATTTAACCAGAACATTTGTTTTGTTTCATTTCCACCTCTATATTTTTGGAGAAACCATCAAGAAACGAGTTTTCTGGAGGGGTGTCGTCTTACATTCGGTCGGATCCGCTAAAGGGTTAAACAAAATCATCATCATATCCTGGTAACGCGCCGCAACCGTAGCCCCGCCCTCAAAACAAAAAATATATAAACATGGTCAATTTAGGAAAAAAACACCAGTTAATTAGTCTTTTTTAATCCGAATAAGTTACATAAAAAAACTGCATTCTGCTAAAGGGTAATTTCCGCAAATATATATCCCCCCTATAAGGGCATTTGCCCGCTAAATACTGTAAAAAAAAAACGCATTATGGCTCTAAATAAAAACAAAAAGGGCCTGAATAAACAAACCCCCGGAGCCTCCGTGGGTTGTCGATCGGCCTCGGCCTCTATGGTGACACCGTCGGGGGTAGTTTCTTCGCCGCCGCCGGTCGCCGCCTCCGCCGCCAACATCTTTGTGACGATAGGGTTGTAGATCTGTTCAATTTGTGTCCGCCTGCGTGTACACTCTGCCATTTCGACCACCCGTGAGGTATCCAACCACTTGACGGTATCGCCACAGGCTTCCATTATCTTATTACGGTCCTCCTCCTCGAAGTTAGCCGCGGTACGCATCACGTTGAAGCAATAAGATTGCAGCGTATTCTTGGCACATACGAGATCCCTCTTCTTCTCATCTTCATATTTGTACCGCTCGGCATCCTGCACCATGCGCTCGATCTCCAACTTGCTGAGACGTCCCCTGTCATTGGTGATTGTAATCTTGCTCTCCTTACCCATCGACTCGATCCCCGCAGACACATTGAGTATACCGTTAGTATCAATATCGTAGGTCACTTCAATCTTTGGAACACCTTGGGGGGCGGGGGGGAGATCACTAAGTAGAAACATACCCAGGAGATGGTTATCCTTCGCCATGGAACGTTCACCCTCATACACCTGGATTAACACACCGGGTTGGTTGTCTACCCAGGTGGTGAAGGTCTGGGTCTGTTTGATGGGAATGCGGGTATTACGCTTGATAATGGGAATCATAATTCCACCGAATGTTTGAATACCCAAAGACAGAGGGGTTACATCCAACAGTAGAAGCTCTTCGAGGCCCTCAGACTTATCGCCGCAGAGGATGGCCGCTTGGACGGCAGCACCGTAAGCAACAGCCTCATCGGGGTTGATCGACTTGTTCAGCTCTTGGCCGTTGAAAAAGTCCCGCAGAAGGTTCTGGATCTTGGGAATTCGAGTGGAGCCACCAACCAACACAATGTCGTGAATTTGAGCCTTGTCCATCTTGGCATCGCACAGGGACTTCTCCACATGCTCAAGGGTGCCACGGAAAAGATGGACACACAGCTTCTCAAAGCGGGCACGAGTAATTGAGGTGTAGAAATCGATACCTTCAAAAAAGGAATCAATCTCGATACTGGCCAGAGTAGAGGCGGAGAGTATGCGCTTCGCTCATTCACAAGCAGTACGTAGGCGGTGTAGGGAACGCTTGTTCTGGGTGGGGTCTTTCTTGTGCTTGCGCTTGAACTCTTCCAGGAAGTGGTTAACCATCTGGTTGTCAAAGTCTTCACCCCCCAAGTGAGTGTCACCTGTAGTGGATTGTACTTCGAAAATGCCATCTTCGATACTAAGAATGGACACATCGAAAGTACCGCCACCCAGATCATAGATGAGAATATTACGATTATCGCCCACCACTTGCTTATCGAGACCGTAGGCGATGGCAGCGGCGGTGGGCTCATTGATGATACGCAGCACATTGAGCCCAGAGATGGCCCCAGCATCTCTGGTGGCTTGACGCTGGGCGTTGTTGAAGTGGGCTGGGACAGTGATAACAGCATCTTTGACTGTGAACCCCAGGTAGGCCTCTGCAATTTCTTTCATCTTGATTAGCACCATGGATGAGATTTCCTCTGGGTAAAATAATTTTTCTCTCCCTTGTACTCCACTTGAATCTTGAGTTTTATACCGTCATCGATTACATCAAAAGGCCAATGTTTCATGTCACTCTGAACGTGGGGGTCCTCAAAATTGCGACCAATAAGTCTCTTGGCATCAAAGACAACACCCACTTGATTTTTGGCAGCGTCTCCAACGAGACGCTCTGAGTCTGTGAAGGCCACACAGGAAGGAGTGGTACGGTCCCCCTGGTCGTTGGCTATGATTTCCACCTTCCCATACTGGAACACTCCGACACAGGAGTAGGTTGTCCCCAAGTCGATACCTATAGCTGTAGTTTCAGCCATTTTTGTTCTCCGACCACTTACTGTCAACAGTGACTTGTAGACACTAACCTGTCCTTTCCAGAGAGAGAGAGACTTTGGGGAAACACGTAAAAGGGGGTGGAGCTTCCCAATAAACTTGTGGGCGGTCTCGGCTAGCCTTCACACTCGGCCGGGTTCTCTCGTCCCGGGAGCAACTGGAAGCTGACCATGACCGGTAGAGACTGTTCTGGAGGTGGGATTCCTTATCTGTCCTTGGTCCTGCTGCTACTGACCCTGGTGGTTCCGTGCGCTGGCCAGACGTGTCGCGACGGCAGTCTCAAAGCCCCCCTACCGCTGCCAATTGCCATACAATTGCAGCCTCAGCTTCAGTACCCAAAATGGACGACCTATTGGGAGCTGTTGATGGTGGAGGGCGGCGAGCCAGCTGCCTGTTTGGTCATGGGGACATCTCGTGGCACCGCCAACAACACCACCACCATCCGTTCAGCTGGTGTCGGCTGTCTCAATGTCACCAGCTGGGAAAACGAGGTTGTCTGGCCTACATTTTTCGGAGTTACTTTCTTTCTGAAAGCTTCTGACAAAGGCTTCACTGTCCAGCTGAATCAAAGGGAGTCTGGCGAACTGACCCAAGAAACCATTTTGCCAATAACTGTGGTAGACCGGGTGAACACGACCTTTGGGGGACCAAAGGTCGTGTTCCCCGACTTTGAGGTCATGGATGATGGGTGCCTAGCACTGACAGAGCGGTGTGGCAGTGGGTGGAGTTACCTCAGGTTGGCGCCCTCTACCGATCTCATCCGACTCTCCCCGGAAGCCGTTGAGGAAATTACAGTCGCAGTGGCGCTCCCCGAGTGTTTCTCCGGCTACCATTATGGCATGTACAAAACACAGGGAACCCGAGAGATACTTCACCTCAACGTAACTTACTCCCGAGATGATACCTACGACACTCTGACGGCCGATCTCAACTCCCACACCATTCTCTCCGTCATGACGGCACACTACGGATACTACCGTAACTGCTTTGGGGATTTGTGCTTGTTAAGTGTCAATGGTGCCAGGGTCATTCCTAATTGTCTTTCTAGTAAAGTCAATTCGCTTTCCGCTATTCTGCTCTCATCCCCAATTAGCACACTAAGTATAGCTAGCGTTACTCTAATATTCGCATTTTAGCTCATCTCAGTTGGGTCGCTCACACCCCCATCACTAATATGGTATGATTGTTTTTTGTTTACAATAAACTGTATTTACATTTCCGCCTTGACTCACTCTCTTTAGGTAAATATTTTGGGATATACCGCAAGATTGACTTAATCTAAAAATAAATATTGGCTCACACTCTCTTCACGTAAACTCTCAGGAAAAGAAAATATATTTTTTTTGGAGAGATTGATATTTTTCTCCAAAAAGTATTGCGTAAACTCTCAGACAAATATTTTTGGGTAGCTAGCTAGCATCTCCTCCAGCTTGACTCAGAAAAATATTTTAGGAGAAACCAGGCTATACCGCTTTATGTCATACCAAATATTGTCCACATCTTAACTAGCCTAGTTTTAGTTGGGAGAAACCAGGTTATACCGCTTTATGTCATCTACCCACTTGACCAAATTTTTCTCCAAAAATATTGTCCACATCTTAACTAGCCTGCCTAGTTTTAGGAGCTCCATGCTATCGTCCACATCTGTCTCCTTCCGAATGGGGATGGTTCACGCGTTCAGAAGAACCACCTACCCTAACCATCATTATTACGGTGCACGAAGACCTCTTCACTTTTGGAAATATTTCACATTCCCCCTACCCCTGAGATTTTAACTAGCTTAGTTTTTAGGAGCTCTAAATCCCCATCTTGTGGATGAGATTTCCTCTGGGTAATCCCTTGTGATCTTGGGTTTTTATACCAACTCTGAACGTGGGTCCAGGGTCCTCAAAATTGCGACCCTTGGCACCAAAGACAAAATACCTACTTGATTTTTGGCAGCATCTCCAATGTGAAGGCCAGTCTCCCTGGTCATTGGCGATAGGTATCGACTTGGGGACAACCTACTCCGCTTCATACACCTTGTAAACACTAACCTAGCCTTTCCAGAGAGTAAATATTTTGGGATATACCGCAAGATTGAATTGACCAAAAATAACTGGCGACACCTTGGCTTCACGTATTTGGAGAGATTGACTTGATCTAAAAATAAATATTGGCTCACACACGTAAATTCTCAGAAAAAGAAAATATATATTTTTTTTGGAGATTGACCAAAAAAGTATTGCGTAAACTCAGACAAATATTTTTGGGAGAAACCAGGCTATAACCGAAAATTAAGCTAACTAGCATTTCCTCCAGCTTGACTCAGCAAAATATTTTGGGAGAAACCAAGCTACTTGACCAAATTTTCTCCAAAAATATTGTCCACATCTTAACTAGCCTAGTTTTAGGAGCTCTAAATCCCCATCTTGTGGATGAGATTACCTCTGGGTAAAACAAAATTATGTCTTCTCCCCCTTGTGCTCTTGGGTTTTATATCAACTCTGAACGTGGGTTCAGGGTCCTCAAAATTGCGACCCTTGGCACCAAAGACAAAATACCTACTTGATTTTTGGCAGCATCTCCAATGTGAAGGCCAGTCTCCCTGGTCATTGGCGACTTCCCGACCCCAAGTCGATACCTATAGCTGTAGTTTTAGCCATTTTTGTCTACCCCTACTACTTACTGTCAGCAATGACTTGTAAACACTAACTTAGCCTTTCCAGAGCGAGAGAGAGCTATTTTGGGCCCGCCCAACGGTTATAGGTGGAAACACGTAAAAGGGGGTGGAGCTTCCCAATAAACTTGTGGGCGGTCTCACTCGTCCCGGGAGTAACTTGGGAGCTGACCAAAAACTGAACCGGCGTCGGGGGACATCACCATGACCGGCAGAGACTGTTCTGGAGGTGGGATTCCTTATCTGTCCTTGGTCCTGCTGCTACTGACCCCGGTGGTTCCGTGTACTGGCCAGACGTGTCTCGTCCTCCCAGCACACAGCAGTCTCAAAGCCCCCCTACCGCTGCCAATTGCCATACAATTGCAGCCTCTGTACCCAAAATGGACGACCTATTGGGAGCTGTTGACGGTGGAGGGCGGCGAGCCAGCTGCCTGTTTGGTCATGGGGGGATTTCGTGGCACCAACAACACCACCATCCGTTCAGCTGGTGTCGGCTGTCTCAATGTCACCAGCTGGGAAAACGAGGTTACATATGCCGGAGTCACTTTCTTCCTGAAAGCTTCTGACAACGGCTTCACTGTCCAGCTGAATCAAAAGGAGTCTGGCGAACTGACCCAAGAAACCATTTTGCCAGTAACTGTGGTAGACCGGGTGAACACGACCTTTGGGGGACCAAAGATTAAGTTCCTCGACTTTGAGGCCATGGATGATGGGTGCCTAGCACTGACAGAGCGGTGTGGCGATGAGTGGAGTTGCCTCAACCTGGCACCCTCTACCGATCTCATCCGACTCTCCCCGGAAGACGTTGAGGAAATTACAATCGGAGTGAAGTTCCCCGAGTGTTTTTCCGGCTTCCATTATGGCATGTACAAAACACAGGGAACCCGAGAGATACTTCACCTCAACGTAACTCACTCCCGAGATGATACCTACCACACTCTGACGGCCGATCTCAACTCTCACACCATTCTCTCCGTCATGACGGCACACCACGGATATTACCGTAACTGCTTTGTGAATTTGTGCTTGTTAAGTGTCAATGGTGCCAGGGTCATTCCTAATTGTCTTTCTAGTAAAGTCAATTCGCTTTCCGCTATTCTGCTCTCATCCCCAATTAGCACACTAAGTATAGCTAGCTTTATTCGATTATTCTAAAAAATTATCCATTTTACTCAGCTCAGTAGGGCCCCCTTTTTTAGGAGCCGCCGTAATAATGTGGTATGATTTTTTTTTACAATAAACTGTATTTAACCAGAAAATTTGTTTCATTTCCGTCTCTTTATGTAAAAAATCTCAGAACAAATATTTGGGGAGAAACCAGACTGACTGACTGACTTGACAAAAAAATAAAAGGAAAAACACAGATAAAATATTCATAATCTAGACTAGCCTAGATTTTAGGGGGATACAGAAATTAAACTTTTATATATTTTTATTTTCACACATTGTAGTGTCATTTTTTGTTGTCTACGGATATAAATGAAATGGAACAAATTAAACTTATATATATTTATTTATTCTCAGGAACTGTGACACTTTTCATATATGGCTTTTTATAACTTTGACAGTGGGTGTTGTGCCTATGTGGGCCTTTTCGTAAATGTCTCGCAAGGGGCACTTATGGTGGATGGAACGCCACAAGGAAATGCACACCTGATTGGGACACGTAATACTGCATGCAAAAACGTCCAACAGCCGCTGCACCTCTCTCCTCGCTCTATCGTGGAGTCTATCATTGTCTGCATGGCCACACCTTCTTCCTCACACTTATCAAATGCTCGAAGATACACATACAGATAGTTCCTATATTCCACTTTATATAGGTGTCGTCCTAAATTGGAGACTGCCAGTGACACTCATCCAGGTTGTCGCCTCTCCTGCCTGCATCTCACATTCACAGACATTTTCCATATTATTTAACTTTGTTAATGACAAAATTAAACTTTACTGTGAAGATACACACAGACACTTTTTATATCTGACTTTTTATAATTTGGAAAGTCGGCGTGGAATGTGGAGCACGCGGACAGGTGACAGCGGGCGCCCAAGTTGCAGGTGTCTAGGTGGGAGCGAAGGACCCTTTGGTTAATGTCTTGTATGGGGCACTCATGATGGGAATATTTCACATGTTTGTGTACCCCACGCCACCCGAGACACAAGGGACTGCACATCCGATTGGGACACGTAATACTGCACGCATATTCGTCCAACAGCCGCAGCATCTCTCCTCGCTCTATCATGGAGTCTATAATCTTCTGCAGGGCCACACCTTCTTCCTCACATTTACCAATTGCTCGAAGATACGTACAGATAGTTCCCATATCCCACTTTACATAGATGTCGCCCCGATTGGCGCGGATTTGGGGACACGCATCCGCGTAGCAGTTGGCGCCCCAGTTGCAGGTGTATATGTGGGCGTTGAGGGCTTTCGTGAAGATGTTTAACACGGCGCATCTATGGCCGATTTTCACGTGATGGTGTGCACTACACCACATGCGACACAAGGAATACTTGCATGTCTCGTGGGGACATTTACCACTACACGCAAAGGCATCCAACAGTTGCTGCACCTCTCCTCGCTCTATTGTGGACTCTATTAGCGCCTGCAGTAACTCACCGACCCGCTCACATTCTCCCCCTCGCTTTACCATGGCGTCTATCAGGAGGACCTGTCCATTAGTCCCAGCGGAGACGTCAAGTCCCCTCGTCTCGGTAAGTAACGCCCTAAGCAACGCCATGGTCAATTCTGGAACGTGTGGTCCTTCTCGAGTAGAGTGAGGCTTTAGATGTATACATAGGGAGAGCGAGATTTATATATTACATTAGGTGGCTCGCTTCCGGTGGGATATCTCCCCCACCATCAATGATGATATACCTCTCGGACAGTGACTGCCCCATGGTCAGTCGCTTTACATAAACTCTCAGAAAATATATATTTGTTTGGTTAAAAAAAAAGTCAATCTTCTTAGTTAACTAGTTAGTTTTTCGAGGGATCTAAACCCCGTTTTGTGTGCTTACATCTTAGCTAGCCTAGTTGCTAAACTTCATTCGTTTTGGGTGTTCACTTTACGTAAACTCTCAGAAAAGATCATTTTTGGAGAAAAATATGATTTTGGTCAAATTTTGTGTCTACATCTTAGCTTAATTGACCGAAAAACAAAATTTATATGGAGGACCTACCAGATAACACGCCACAGCGTCTCAAGGACCACATTTTAGAGAGTTACCATCAGAACCAGGACGTGGTGATACCTAAGTTCCTTTGGGTGTCCTGTGATGCTAATGGAAGTTTTGCATTATGTTGGGAGCCTTACATCGGCCTTACCACGTATCCCACCAACAACAGCACATAAATTAACGAGTTATTTCAAAACCAATCCAAAATCATCAACAAATACAACTTAACGGCCTGCTACTCTAACACAAACCCGGTGAACTTTTGTAGCCTCGAACCCAACTGGCTGAGTGATATCGGGGAATGTACAAGAAGCCGGGCACTGGGGCTTCAACGGTACCGGCCCCTGTCTCCTCATCACCACCCCAAAGGTACCCCAATGGATTCCTTACGTGTATACGGTGATGGAGGACATGCCACAGCGTCTCAAGGACCACATTTTAGAGAGTTACCATCAGGACCAGGACGTGGTGATACCTAAGTTCCTTTGGGTGTCCTGTGATGCTAATGGATAAGCTTGGTGCCCTGGCAAGGTTTTCCATCGTACTACTAATAATTTTGTTGAGGGTATTTTTTTTTGAGCTACCATATTTACTTCGTAGTTGTTTATAAAATTCTGCCCGTTTTATTATGAAATCTTTTGGATAAGTAGTTATATAACTTCCCATACCAAAAGAACGACTCTTACATACAGCCAGTGTCGGGTATGCACATCATCTATCTCAGGCCTAATAAAGGGAATACCGCTTGAATGTTCCCTAAACAAGATTCTCTTAGACGCTAAAGGGTTAATAGGCCATCGTGATTGGCTATATATATAAATCCTCGGACCGCCCCTCGTCCACATAGACCACACCCCTTATCATTTTTTCATATAAAAAAGCTGAGGCGGACTAGTAAAGTTAACCTGAAGTCTCGAAAACACCTAGAGTCGGGTTGTTTATAAAATTCTGCCCGTTTTATTATGAAATCTTTTGGATAAGTAGTTATATAACTTCCCATACCAAAAGAACGACTCTTACATACAGCCAGTGTCGGGTATGCACATCATCTATCTCAGGCCTAATAAAGGGAATACCGCTTGAATGTTCCCTAAACAAGATTCTCTTAGACGCTAAAGGGTTAACAGGCCACCGTGATTGGCTATATATATAAATCCTCGGACCGCCTCTCGTCCACATAGACCACACCCCTTATCATTTTTTCATATAAAAAAGCTGAGGCGGACTAGTAAAGTTAACCTGAAGTCTCGAAAACACCTAGAGTCGGGTTGTTTATAAAATTCTGCCTGTTTTATTATGAAATCTTTTGGATAAGTAGTTATATAACTTCCCATACCAAAAGAACGACTCTTACATACAGCCAGTGTCGGGTATGCACATCATCTATCTCAGGCCTAATAAAGGGAATACCGCTTGAATGTTCCCTAAACAAGATTCTCTTAGACGCTAAAGGGTTAACAGGCCACCGTGATTGGCTATATATATAAATCCTCAGACCGCCTCTCGTCCACATAGACCACACCCCTTATCATTTTTTCATATAAAAAAGCTGAGGCGGACTAGTAAAGTTAACCTGAAGTCTCGAAAACACCTAGAGTCGGGTTGTTTATAAAATTCTGCCCGTTTTATTATGAAATCTTTTGGATAAGTAGTTATATAACTTCCCATACCAAAACAACGACTCTTACATACAGCCAGTGTCGGGTGACGCTAAAGGGTTAACAGGCCACCGTGATTGGCTATATATAAATCCTCGGACCGCCTCTCGTCCACATAGACCACACCCCTTATTATTTTTTCATATAAAAAAGCTGAGGCGCTGAAGTCTCGAAAACACCTAGAGTCGGGAGGCAGCAACTTCAACACCGAGGGGGAAGCTGATAATAACTCCGCACCAGCACCTCGGACCACCTCAAATCTCCTCCATCCACTCCGAAACTCACACAATCGAGTTTTTCTAATCTATGGACAATAATATCACCCATAATTTTAGGTCGTTCGTTCCTAAAGTTAAGAATGTGGAGGATATGTATGAATACATGGACCACATATTATTGGACCGACACCTTAATTTAAGAGTTGATATGCTAAATTCCGAGTTCAACAATGAAATGAAAGATTTTCGGATAGCGCTTGATATGGTAGACCGGCTTTATCATATAGACAAATCTGAGAATAAATTGGAATACTTCCTCATAGCCCGCGTCGTCCATAACAGATTTCCAGAGAAGCGGCTGTTCGTGAATGTCTGGGTGTCCCGCCAACCCGCCTACTTGTTACAAGACATTCCCATTGGAAGTTATCCCCAACTCGTCATCCCTTCTTGTAGTATAGGTGGTCGGATCTTCATCACATCACACCCTCTCATCTTCTTCCAATACTCTACATCCTGGTACAATGATATAGGCGCACTATATGAGTCTATGGTGAGCGACGGATACCACATCGACAACTGCAATGAACACCGCCATCGTTATCCATCACCAACCACCAGGTTTCGAGAACCTCCCACATTGAATTTCCTCTGTCACAAGGCCGTGAAGGATAATCAAATGCAACTTCGACACTATCCACAGGTGTTACCTAAAATTCTTGTGGAAAGCGTAAACGAATTCATATTGGTATACGATGTATATAAAATGTGTGATTTTTTATAAACACAAAATATTTTACTCTGTGTCCAGATCAAAGTGACGACGATGTCTCGGGAGGAAGTGGTTATGATGAGTCTTTATTTAATCAAAGGTATTTTTGTTATGACGGCAGTCGTAATAATAAGGATGTTGTTTATTATCATGACGAGTCTTTGTTATCACCATCATTCAAATATCTTCTTTTCTTCTTCTTCTTCTCTCTTTTATGTATTATGTTGGGAGCCTTACATCGGCCTTACCACATATCCCACCAACAACAGCACATAAATTAACGAGTTATTTCAAAACCAATCCAAAATCATCAACAAATACAACTTAACGGCCTGCTACTCTAACACAAACCAGGTGAACTTTTGTAGCCTCAAACCCGACTGGCTGAGTGATATCGGGGAATGTACAAGAAGCCGGGCACTGGGGCTTCAACGGTACCGGCCCCTGTCTCCTCATCACCACCCCAAAGGACATGCCACAGCGTCTCAAGGACCACATTTTAGAGAGTTACCATCAGGACCAGGACGTGGTGATACCTAAGTTCCTTTGGGTGTCCTGTGATGCTAATGGATAAGCTTGGTGCCCTGGCAAGGTTTTCCATCGTACTACTAATAATTTTGTTGAGGGTATTTTTTTTGAGCTACCATATTTACTTCGTAGTTGTTTATAAAATTCTGCCCGTTTTATTATGAAATCTTTTGGATAAGTAGTTATATAACTTCCCATACCAAAAGAACGACTCTTACATACAGCCAGTGTCGGGTATGCACATCATCTATCTCAGGCCTAATAAAGGGAATACCGCTTGAATGTTCCCTAAACAAGATTCTCTTAGACGCTAAAGGGTTAATAGGCCACCGTGATTGGCTATATATATAAATCCTCGGACCGCCTCTCGTCCACATAGACCACACCCCTTATCATTTTTTCATATAAAAAAGCTGAGGCGGACTAGTAAAGTTAACCTGAAGTCTCGAAAACACCTAGAGTGGGGTTGTTTATAAAATTCTGCCCGTTTTATTATGAAATCTTTTGGATAAGTAGTTATATAACTTCCCATACCAAAAGAACGACTCTTACATACAGCCAGTGTCGGGTATGCACATCATCTATCTCAGGCCTAATAAAGGGAATACCGCTTAAATGTTCCCTAAACAAGATTCTCTTAGACGCTAAAGGGTTAACAGGCCACCGTGATTGGCTATATATAAATCCTCGGACCGCCTCTCGTCCACATAGACCACACCCCTTATCATTTTTTCATATAAAAAAGCTGAGGCGGACTAGTAAAGTTAACCTGAAGTCTCGAAAACACCTAGAGTGGGGAGGCAGCAACTGATAATAACTCCACACCAGCACCTCGGACCACCTCAAATCTCCTCCATCCACTCCGAAACTCACATAATCGAGTTTGTCTACCACTACTCCTCCTATCTATGGACAATAATATCACCCATAATTTTAGGTCGTTCGTTCCTAAAGTTAAGAATGTGGAGGATATGTATGAATACATGGACCACATATTATTGGACCGACACCTTAATTTTAGAGTTGATATGCTAAATTCCGAGTTCAACAATGAAACGAAAGATTTTCGGATAGCGCTTGATATGGTAGACCGGCTTTATCACATAGACAAATCTGAGAATAAATTGGAATACTTCCTCATAGCCCGCGTCGTCCATAACAGATTTCCAAAGAAGCGGCTGTTCGTGAATGTCTGGGTGTCCCGCCAACCCGCCTACTTGTTACAAGACATTCCCATTGGAAGTTATCCCCAACTCGTCATCCCTTCTTGTAGTATAGGTGGTCGGATCTTCATCACATCACACCCTCTCATCTTCTTCCAATACTCTACATCCTGGTACAATGATATAGGCGCACTATATGAGTCTATGGTGAGCGACGGATACCACATCGACAACTACAATGAACACCGCCGTCGTTATCCACCACCAACCACCAGGTTTCGAGAACCTCCCACATTGAAGTTCCTCTGTCACAAGGCCGTGAAGGATAATCAAATGCAACTTCGACACTATCCACAGGTGTTACCTAAAATTCTTGTGGAAAGCGTAAACGAATTCATATTGGTATACGAGGCATATACTCTGTGTCCAGATCAAAGTGACGACGATGTCTGGGGTGGTACAGATCAAAGTGACGACGATGTCTCGGGTGGTAGTGATTATGCTGGTTATGTTGAGTCTTTAAGGTATTTTAGTTATGACGGCAGTTGTAATAATGAGGATGGTATTTATTCCGAGTCTTTGTTGTCACTACCATTAAAATGTCTGCTTTTCTTCTTCTTCTTCTCTATGTTATGCATTGATACCATCTTTTCAAAAATCTCTCCCTTCCTCTAAAGGGGGAGAGATGGTTATACATCCAAGAATGTAAATATTTGAAATTATAGTTGTAGTGAGTTGTAGTCTCAGCATTCTCTCTCTGCTCTCGAGGACATACTTTAACATGGAACATGGTTTTGCTGAGCCCTCCCAGATTTCTCTAAACATGTTGACCTGATGTCCAAAAACTAACTCATTGGGACTAAACCCTAGGCTTTTTGTGAGGCACAATCTACGTTTACATATCATATAGGAGCTATATACAACTGTTTTTTATTTAGAACCGTTTTATTCACCAACAAATATACCATTAAACGAAATGGAACAAAGGGCACGTTTTTTCAGTATCCTTAGCCCAGAGTCGACACTCAACAGAGAGTGTTTAGAAGGGGTAGGAAGGTGTGCTGCTTAACCCTGCGGGTTCTCTTCCCTAAGCCCGTGCCTTTGATTTTAATTGCCCCCGTAGGTTCTGCAGCCCTAGGATGGCCTCCTGCGTCGCTGGTCCTGGTGGCAGGGATAGCAGTGGTAGTGGTTGTTGCAATGGCCTGGGTCGTGGTGGCAGTGTCCCGGAACACCAATGACGTACCTCTGTACCTTTGCCGTGCTTGCACGTGTTTTCCGTGCTTTGGGTGCTGGTGTTTCGTCCTCCGAGCTGTAGGACGTGTCATACTGGTGGCTAGGGTCTTTAGCAGCCACCCTCTGCCTTCCACGGTGGCTAACACCACCAGAAGGAGGGCTGGTTGTGTCATCAGGGAGCGAGCGCGAGGGACGTGTGGGCTCCATGACTAGTGCTTGGTTACTGGCGCGGTGGTGTTTGCATGAGTGCGGGGCTAACGTGTGGGGGGTGGTTGTTACGCCCTGTTTTTCTACAGGATTAACTTGGGTAATGTGAGTTCTAACTGACATAAGGCTGATGTGTGTGTGTGTGCGTGAAAGTGGGTGAAAATCCCCCCTCCCTAGATGGGTCCTGGGGGAAACTGAAATATTCGGCTCTCAGGTAATATCTCACTTCCCTCAGTATATACGACTTTTTTATTTAGAGCCGTACTGAAATATTCGGCTCTCAGGTAATATCTCACTTCCCTCAGTATATACGACTTTTTTATTTAGAGCCGTACTACTTGCATATATATGTGTGTGTGTGTGAAAGTAGGTGAAAACCCGCCTCCCCAGATGGGGCTGGGGAAACTGAAATATTCGGCTCTAAGGTAATATTACACTTCCCTCAGCCTGCCACCTGGTGAGAGCACAATCTACGTCTACTTCGGCGAAGACATATAATGGGGAAGAGACTCTACGTGTGTGAAAGTAGGTGAAAACCCTCCTCCCAGATGGGTCTGGGGGGATACTGAAATATTCTATCTTCTCCGTTCCTGAGTTTGTGAATATAAGATGAAGAAGACACACAATGGGGAAGAGACTCTGTGTGTGAGATAGTTGGTTGATGGGAGGGACACCTGGTGAGAGTGGATTACATGCAAAATATAAGTCTAATTTTGTTTGATGGTGACGGCTGTTACCTGTCCGTGTGTTATATACAGTGTACCAGTGTATGTGGAAGTTATGGGCGAGCTAAACAAACTTTTACTTTTCACTAGGTGGGATCCGACGCTGTCCGTGTGTACCTTCGCCATTCCTGAGTTTGTGAGTATAAGATGTGATGGTGACGGCTGTTACCTGTCCGTGTGTTATATACAGTGTACCAGTGTATGTGGAAGTTATGGGCGAGCTAAACCAACTTTTACTTCACTAGGTGGGACCCGACGCTGTCCGTGTGTACCTTCGCCATTCCTGAGTTTGTGAGTATAAGATGTGATGGTGAGGTTTTTGAGAAACATATTTTCGATTCTGGGCGAATGGCTGGGCGAAAATAAAATCTAAGACCATGTCTAGAAGCAGCTCGCCGAGAAAAATCGAATGTCACCAAGTAGAATTCCCTAGGACTTATATTTTGGGCTACAGAGGACTTTTAACCTCCTCGGCACCGTCACGTACACATATACTTGATAAGCGCTTCAGTAAAGTATAACGTTCCGTACACACGTACGTGATAAATTAAAAGAAATGCTGCCAGTCGGTTTTGCTGCCTGGGGCTCTATCTACGGTACTGTATGTCACACTGGGGGTATAGGAAGCTCCGCCCCTTTCCCCAGCAGCCAACCAGAGCCCTGTGACGTCACCGAGGCTCGACTAATGAGAGGGAGATTTTTTCCCCAGGGCCCAGTTTTCCCCTAGGCCCCACCCACACAGGATTATAGTGCTTTTGTGTCTCCATGGATTCGCCATCTTGGTCTTCATACGCATTATTATGCCATTTATTATTATTATTATCATTATTATTATTTACGTGTATTTAGTAGGGAACATTTGATAATTTCTACTATTGATACTACTGATACTACTTCTAATACTTCTAATACTGCTATCCTGTTGTACCTAACTACTCTACTATACAAATTAATGGGTATTTGGCAAGGTTTAGTGGGTGGATAATGCGCGTGGGAGGGATGAAGGCTGGGAGGGAGGGAGCGGTATGTAGGCCTACTGAGCGGGATGGCCGCGCGGTGCCGAAGGGGTTAAAGCCCAAAAAACGGAACCCGGCTGTTACCTGTCCTATATACAGTGTACCAGTGTATGTGGAAGTTATGGGCGAGCTAAACAAACTTTTACTTCACTAGGTAGGACCCGACGCTGTCCGTGTGTACCTTCGCCATTCCTGAGTTTGTGAGTATAAGATGTGATGGTGACGGATGTTACCTGTCCGTGTGTTATATACAGTGTACCAGTGTATGTGGAAGTTATGGGCGAGCTAAACAAACTTTTACTTCACTAGGTGGGACCCGACGCTGTCCGTGTGTACCATCGCCATTCCTGAGTTTGTGAGTATAAGATGTGATGGTGACGGCTGTTACCTGTCCTATATACAGTGTACCAGTGTATGTGGAAGTTATGGGCGAGCTAAACAAACTTTTACTTCACTAGGTAGGACCCGACGCTGTCCGTGTGTACCTTCGCCATTCCTGAGTTTGTGAGTATAAGATGTGATGGTGACGGCTGTTACCTGTCCGTGTGTTATATACAGTGTACCAGTGTATGTGGAAGTTATGGGCGAGCTAAACAAACTTTTACTTCACTAGGTGGGACCCGACGCTGTCCGTGTGTACCTTCGCCATTCCTGAGTTTGTGAGTATAAGATGTGATGGTGACGGCTGTTACCTGTCCTATATACAGTGTACCAGTGTATGTGGAAGTTATGGGCGAGCTAAACAAACTTTTACTTCACTAGGTGGGACCCGACGCTGTCCGTGTGTACCTTCGCCATTCCTGAGTTTGTGAGTATAAGATGTGATGGTGACGGCTGTTACCTGTCCGTGTGTTATATACAGTAAACCAGTGTGTGTGGAAGTTATGGGCGAGCTAAACAAAACTTTTACTTCACTAGGTGGGACCCGACGCTGTCCGTGTGTCTAAACTGACTACCTAGGTATTCGAGAAACTGAAAGTTACACTATTGTCTCGAGGAGCTAGCAAAGGTATCACCCTATGAAAAAATCCCCTAATAAGAGTTTTGAAGTATTTTTCAAGGGAACATGCTAATAAATTATCCAAAAAGGCTAGACTCGATTTGATGAATATATGTTCACTAGCATATTATGAGACTAGTACCACTGCATCCTTCAACATTATTGGGTGTTTATATAAACAAAATCAA
The DNA here is from genome assembly GCA_037953745.1 of Lithodes maja. Lineage (NCBI taxonomy): Eukaryota > Metazoa > Arthropoda > Malacostraca > Decapoda > Lithodidae > Lithodes > Lithodes maja. The sequence continues at coordinate 19,680 of JBAKBP010012850.1, forward strand.
CCCGTAGCAATATGAGAAGTTAACTGGGAGACCATACCACCCGCCTCGCTCAAATTAATAATCTTTTTATTCACATCTAAATAATCTTGAATTCCGATAATACCCGGGCTCTTTGACCATTGTAATTCATCAATCGTTTCCTTAGCGGCCATCTGATGAAGACTAGCTCCTTCAACTTTACCCACCGGAGCCGGACCGCAAATTATATTGTCATTGGATGATATACTAGCCGTAGTATAATCTGTCATTTTATTGGAGGGAACCCTGAGAAATAGTGTGAACGCTTGACCCCAATAAAGCACCTGATCCATCCTATAATTGTCCGTTAACCCCACTATTTTCCACATGAGGATGAATAATTTTGTTCATGAAGTGTTGTATTTGTGTACGCATATGTTCTTGACTTTTTACTAGAATATAATCTCCATTATGGTTTAGGGCCAAACTTCTGATAAGGTTGGCAGAAACACCATCATATATGGCGACGGTGACAGCACCTGTCCGTGTGTATCTCTCCTCCGTTGCGAATATACAAAAATATAAGTTTAATGTTTGTTTCATTTTACATCCTAACAAAGATTTTTCCCCTATATCGGTGGGACCCTGTGGAAGCTATGGCGATGATGGGCAGGAATCCTCGAGTGTGCTCGAAGACCGTCTGAGGCTAGATTTCGACAGTCAGTACACTGGTTTTAGGTGCATATCACACCCGTTAGCAGATACAAGTAATATTACTATAGAACAAAATGGCTCGCCTTCAGAAAGTGCAAATACAATACCATTAACAAAAAAGGTACCACTGCATCCTTCAACATTATTGGGTGTTTATATAAATAAAATCAACCCGTAGCAATATGACAAGTTAACTGGGAGACCATACCACCCGCCTCGCTCAAATTAATAATCTTTTTATTCACATCTAAATAATCTTGAATTCCAATAATACCCGGGCTCTATGACCATTGTAATTCATCAATCGTTTCCTTAGCGGCCATCTGATGAAGACTAGCTCCTTCAACTTTACCCACTGGAGCCGGACCGCAAATTATATTGTCATTGGATGATATACTAGCCGTAGTATAATCTGTCATTTTATTGGGGGGAACCCTGAGAAATAGTGTGAACGCTTGACCCCAATAAAGCACCTCATCCATCCTATAATTGTCCGTTAACCCCACTATTTTCCACATGAGGATGAATAATTTTGTTCATGAAGTGTTGTATTTGTGTACGCATATGTTCTTGACTTTTTACTAGAATATAATCTCCATTATGGTTTAGGGCCAAACTTCTGATAAGGTTGGCAGAAACACCATCATATATGGCGACGGCTGTCACCTGTCCATGTGTATCTCTCCTCCGTTGTGAATATACAAAAATATAAGTTTAATTTTTTGGTAGTTCAACTTTTAGTTTTGGACTCCTCGAGTGTGTTTAAACATAGATATATATATATATATATATAGTCTTTAGCACTCAGAATTTTTAGTACACTAAAATGGAACAGCACTATTGTCTCGAGGAGCTAGCAAAGGTATCACCCTATGAAAAAAATCCCCTAATAAGAGTTTTGAAGTATTTTTCAAGGGAACATGCTAATAAATTATCCAAAAAGGATAGACTCGATTTGATGAATATATGTTCACTAGCATATTATGAGACTATTCCCATATTTGATGCAAATATGAGCTTGGAATATCTGGCCCATAAGACAATTACACACGGTACAACGAAACTAACCCTAGCAGATACAAGTAATATTACTATAGAACAAAATGGCTCGCCTTCAGAAAGTGAAAATACAATACCATTAACAAAAAAGGTACCACTGCATCCTTCAACATTATTGGGTGTTTATATAAACAAAATCAACCCGTAGCAATATGACAAGTTAACTGGGAGACCATACCACCCGCCTCGCTCAAATTAATAATCTTTTTATTCACATCTAAATAATCTTGAATTCCGATAATACCCAGGCTCTTTGACCATTGTAATTCATCAATCGTTTCCTTAGCGGCCATCTGATGAAGCTAGCTCCTTCAACTTTACCCACCGGAGCCGGACCGCAAATTATATTGTCATTGGATGATATACTAGCCGTAGTATAATCTGTCATTTTATTGGGGGGAACCCTGAGAAATAGTGTGAACGCTTGACCCCAATAAAGCACCTGATCCATCCTATAATTGTCCGTTAACCCCACTATTTTCAACATGAGGATGAATAATTTTGTTCATGAAGTGTTGTATTTGTGTACGCATTATTATGTTCTTGACTTTTTACTAGAATATAATCTCCATTATGGTTTAGGGCCAAACTTCTGATAAGGTTGGCAGAAACACCATCATATATGGCGACGGTGACAGCACCTGTCCGTGTGTATCTCTCCTCCGTTGCGAATATACAAAAATATAAGTTTAATGTTTGTTTCATTTTACATCCTAACAAAGATTTTTCCCCTATATCGGTGGGACCCTGTGGAAGCTATGGCGATGATGGGCAGGAATCCTCGAGTGTGCTCGGAGACCGTCTGAGGCTAGATTTCGACAGTCAGTACATTGGTTTTAGGTGCATATCACACCCGTTAACTGTAGTAAGGTTACGGATTGGTGTGGCTGTAGAAGCCCACATTCTCAACTCTTATATGCTAAAATATAAACTGACTACCTAGATATTCGAGAAACTGAAAGTTGACAAAAAACTCACTCCCTCCATTTCTTGATCGAGCTACTAGAATATTTTTTGGTAGTTCAACTTTTAGTATTGGACTCTTCGAGTGTGTTTAAACATAGATATATATATATAGTCTTTAGCACTCAGGATTTTTAGTACACTAAAATGGAACTTGAGGAGCTAGCAAAGGTATCACCCTATGAAAAAAATCCCCTAATAAGAGTTTTGAAGTATTTTTCAAGGGAACATGCTAATAAATTATCCAAAAAGGATAGACTCGATTTGATGAATATATGTTCACTAGCATATTATGAGACTATTCCCATATTAGATGCAAATATGAGCTTGGAATATCTGGCCCATAAGACAATTACACACGGTACAACGAAACTAACCCTAGCAGATACAAGTAATATTACTATAAGAACAAAATGGCTCGCCTTCAGAAAGTGCAAATACAATACCATTAACAAAAAAGGTACCACTGCATCCTTCAACATTATTGGGTGTTTATATAAACAAAATCAACCCGTAGCAATATGACAAGTTAACTGGGAGACCATACCACCCGCCTCGCTCAAATTAATAATTTTTTTATTCACATCTAAATAATCTGGAATTCCGATAATACCCGGGCTCTTTGACCATTGTAATTCATCAATCGTTTCCTTAGCGGCCATCTGATGAAGACTAGCTCCTTCAACTTTACCCACCGGAGCCGGACCGCAAATTATATTGTCATTGGATGATAATACTAGCCGTAGTATAATCTGTCATTTTATTGGGGGGAACCCTGAGAAATAGTGTGAACGCTTGACCCCAATAAAGTACCTGATCCATCCTATAATTGTCCGTTAACCCCACTATTTTCCACATGAGGATGAATAATTTTGTTCATGAAGTGTTGTATTTGTGTACGCATATGTTCTTGACTTTTTACTAGAATATAATCTCCATTATGGTTTAGGGCCAAACTTCTGATAAGGTTGGCAGAAACACCATCATATATGGCGACGGTGACAGCACCTGTCCGTGTGTATCTCTCCTCCATTGTGAATATACAAAAATATAAGTTTAATGTTTGTTTCATTTTACATCCTAACAAAGAATTTTCCCCTATATCGGTGGGACCCTGTGGAAGCTATGGCGATGATGGGCAGGAATCCCTGAAAAACTAGGAAACATGGCCCCTAAAACTAGACTAGCCGAGACGGGGCTCAAATCCCCCTAAAAACTAGACCAGTTAACCCTCTCACGACCATAGGACGCAGAGGTTGCCAGATTAGCAATAAGAAAAAAATTACTCTCACTCTTATAATTACCTCGCCAAAATTAGTTTTCTGCCCACAGCTAACTCAAAGACAACTGCAGAGGTTGAAGTAAAGAAACTAAAGGTTTATAGATACCCCTGACGGTAAGAAAGGATTTAAAGTATCCCTAATAGGCTCAAAAATCGCGTCCGGATGTGAGAGGGTTAACATCGACTTGATAAAATTCATATCTTCTCAGATTAGCTTATAATTTTAAACATCCAAGTAAACTGGTCTACAACTGTAAAATGGACGTAAATCTAGATGTACTACGACGGGATGAGAGGGCTAAGAAGCGGGCAGAAGAAAGGGTCAAGATTATGGATAGAAAAATGCTGGAAAGGAGACAGTGGAAGAAGGGAGAGCAACGAGCGTCTGTAGCAATGGCCAGAAAACTAAACATCGGCTGCCGTGGTGAGAAACATGGCCAAAAATTGGGTTTCCATATAACGCCCAAACCTAAGAAAGTAACCCGCGATCCTCTGGTAAAATTGTCCAAACTTTCGGCAGTAGATCTCTGCCCATTAGATATCACCGACCTTAGCTTAGAGTGGCTGACCACGTTGCCAGTTAACATAAACAAGCATTACGTAGAATTTTACCTTGACACGGGTTCTGGCATAAATTTAGTTTCAATGAAAACCGCAAAGATCTTAGGACTTGAGGAGAAATATCCCTATAGATTGGTAAAATACTTAATTGATTGTTGGGAGGGACGAATAATTTGTTGCGGTTATATCTTCCCAAATGTTGAAGTCTGTCTCATAAATGGGCAGAAATTTTACATGGAAGTCAACGTGATGGAGAGTTCCGGCCCGGACGTAGTGGGGCTTAATATTATCGGCCGTCCGACTCTCGCTCGCTTAAACGCCGTCCAGCACTTCTCCTACACTTCCCCGAGACTTTATTTCAAATCTCTGTATATGTTTGATAAACAAATACGCCACAAGATTGGCAATAAAAAACTACCGATACTGAAAGGAAGATTAATGGGTAAAGAGAGGCGCCTCATTGGTAAACAAACCTTTCGCGTTCTCTTGGACTCAGGGATGGGGGGTGGGCTTTGTGTGTTGCCTAGTTGTTCTGAGAGGTTAAACGCGGCCGACATAAAGATCCCCGAAGAATTCAGGTTTGAAATAGACAAGGGTAAATATATCGGCCATTCAATCACCTATCATAATGGTGATGACCATGACTTGGTCATCGGCCGTAGAATGCTTTGCAAATACTCTTCCCTTTATGATTACAAATATAATACTCTTTACGTCCAACTTGCGAGTGATACTTACAGAGTTAAACTCGACCTGATGTCGTAGCTTGTGGTATTTCTTATTAACATCTGTTGTCTCGGCGACGTCTTTTATATTTTATTCTAGCTATATTTAGACGATATTATGCAGCTTAGGAAGGATCTATGGTAGTTAAAAGGGTTGGTGGAAATATTTTGAAGCCTTATTATTGCTAGAGCTCCTTCCTAAGCTGAATAAAATGTCTAATAGTTGCCAGAATATAATGAAAAAGGACGTCCCTGGTACTGAATGGGTTAACCCCTATTGTCTCTGGCCCAGGGAACGTGACCAGGTAGCTACGTGGAGCATCCGTCACGCGAACCCTATACCAAGAATTGAAATGCTAGGTTTTTCCAGGTTAAATAGGAATGGGAATTTTCCCCAGGCTACCTTTAGGATCAACCTTTCCTGGTACCTGGCACGGGGTACGAACCTCTGAAGGGAATTTAACCCCCCTAAAAACCCACAGGTTTTGAGATGCCTTGGGTGGGGTTCGAACCCTGGTTAGTGACGCACCACCATACGCTAACCCACGGCTATCGTTCTGATGGTCGATGGTTCGATCCCACTGAGAGACTAGAAACATTTAGTGGCTCACGTGTACTTGCAGTCTAGATTTTCACATTCGGTATAATGTATAATTTGGTGAATATCACACCCTTTGAATGTAGTCGCGATACGAATGCTATCAGAAACTGTTGACAAAAATGTTGAGTTCCCACAGTTAACGGGGTGTGATATTCCCTTTTAAAACTAGTGTACTGAATGCTATGACTGTCTCAGACCACAATTTTTGTAACTCTGCCGGTATACTCCATACATACGCCTACCCCTACTTAAAATAATGTACTGAACGTCTCAAAAAACACTCAAAAAGATTTGTTCTATTTATATGGCGAAATTGGAGACAAAATCGGATAATAAATGGCTGATTCATCATCATATTAGGTGAATAAACATGCACTATTCATGAATAAAGCTTTAAATTTACTTGTAACTAAAACATATTTTAAATCCTGAGTTACCCCTACAATTATTTCGTGGTTAGTGCCACCCGCACGCAAAGAAAACCTGATAATTTGGGGGACTAAACTATTTTATATTAATATTTAGACGCTGCTCCTGTGTTAGTTTATTCTGTTTTAAATGTGTCAAGTGTAGGGTTATTTATTGTATCTTCTGGGGAAAGGGGAGACTATATAGAGTGTGCCTTCTTGCGGAGAGGAAACTGTGCAGCCATACACCTATTTGGCCTTGGATGCCGTGATCCACCTTGTCGAATGCTTTAGCAACACGACATCCACATTTTCTCCCTCTGTTACCTGACGAGCTATATATATATATATATAGGGTCCCACCTAGTGAAGTAAAAGTTTGTTAGCTAACCTTACTACAGTTAAAGGGTGTGATATTCACCTAAAACCACCTAAAAACTGTGGAAATCTAGCCTCAGACTGACCAAATTGCTAAAGCGTCTACAAATCTCCAAGCAGAGTCCACCTAGCCAGACTGAGATGTGGGCACCATCCTAGTTATAATTGCATAAAGGAAACCATAGGGGGTCCACGAATTACCGAAGGGGGACACGCTCATCGGTGACACCTGCTCCTGGCGAACTCTACAATAGATAGATAGGGGTCCACGAATTCTTACGAGTGGGCTAGAGACTATGACATCCGAGTGTTCAGTGTCATTTCGTATTCTGTACAGTTGGCCAAATAAGTCGTGTCGCCGCTGTCATTATAGTTTGCTCGCTGTGTGCTGTATAAATGTCCGTCAGATGTTGAATAGGGTGTGTATAGAGACATACATGTTTGTATATCTCACTCGAAACGATGAATTAATGCTTATATAGTGCTAATCCCAATTATTGATCGAGACTAGCCAATACAAAGAGACGGGCCCTAAAAAACTAGAATCTTACTTGATAAAATTCATATCTTCTCAGATTAGCTTATATTTTTATTTCACACTACAGGATATAAAACAATTATTTTGTAATATTTTGTTTATTTTCGTCCTTCATTCTACAACATGGAAACATCCAAGTAAACTGGTCTTGTATGGTGGAGACATGGGATTCAGAGCCCCTAAAAACTAGACTAGCTAATACAAAGAGACGGGCCCTAAAAAACTAGAATCTTACTTGATAAAATTCATATCTTCTCAGATTAGCTTATATTTTTATTTCACACTACAGGATATAAAACAATTATTTTGTAATATTTTGTTTATTTTCGTCCTTCATTCTACAACATGGAAACATCCAAGTAAACTGGTCTTGTATGGTGGAGACATGGGATTCAGAGCCCCTAAAAACTAGACTAGCTAATACAAAGAGATGGGCCCTAAAAAAACTAGAATCTTACTTGATAAAATTCATATCTTCTCAGATTAGCTTATATTTTTATTTCACACTACAGGATATAAAACAATTATTTTGTAATATTTTGTTTATTTTCGTCCTTCATTCTACAACATGGAAACATCTAAGTAAACTGGTCTTGTACGGTGGAGACATGGGATTCAGAGCCCCTAAAAACTAGACTAGCTAATACAAAGAGACGGGCCCTAAAAAAACTAGAATCTTACTTGATAAAATTCATATATTCTCAGATTAGCTTATATTTGTATTTCACACTATAGGATATAAAACAATTATTTTGTAATATTTTGTTTATTTTTCTACAACATGGAAACATCCAAGTAAACTGTGGTCTTGTACGGTGGAGACATGAACGAGCAGTGTCGCCTCCTTCAGCCGTGGAGTAACCTCACCCACAGCCATCAAGCTCTTCAATCCATCACAGAGACTCAATAAAACCCAATCACAGCTCATCATGCCACGGATGAAGTCGCTGTGACACCCCGGGACGGAAACGGAAAGAATTGCCGAGGGACACTTCGGCGCATAGCATAGCGCAGTATGGAGAAGCTACATCCCCAGAGCCACTACTACACAAGTGCCATACAGTCTTGGCCTTGTCGTCAGCAGGGGCGCCGTAAAGAAAGTTAGCCAAAGGTCACCCTCCACAGCTTCTGGTTACAGATGGATTCTAGTTTGGTGGAGGGCGAAGGCAGTGGATGCTCGTGCTGTGCCTCCACCGCCTCTGTGGGTTCCAGGTCCGGGCAGGATACAGTCTTTTGTAAACTGTGCCTTTCTGATGTCCCCATCAAGGAAATGTACCAGCTCCAGAAGTGCCTATGTCGCTTCTGCAAATATGTAAGTCAAGATGCCTTTGATGTAAGAATAGCTTTACCATTGTTAAGCACAACCTATTTTAAAAAAGGTAAAACTTGTTATAGTTAACACTCAACCTTCAATTTTGTATGTATTCAAGCTTACTCCTCAGTTTTCTTAAGTCGGAAAACAGAACCAAGCATTTTTGAAGACCACAATAAAAAAAACTCCCTTTCTTCCTTTGTGTATTCCTCAGTGCATGGCGGTTTACGTAGCAATCCAGATCCGTGAGGGTGACTACACCATCCAATGTCCCGATGCCAACTGCGACTGTCAGGGAGAACTGACACTAGATGAGATGAAGAGTCTGGTGGGCCCTGAGCTCTACCAATTTCACCTTAGGTTAAAGACAAATTTAGGTGAGTTTCTTTGATTACATGTTTCTTACTCCGATTCTATATGATAAAGCAGTAATTATCTTTACTAAAGTATCAATTTTTGTACTTATAATTCAGAACAACTTTTCTAATTAATCTTAGCTGCTGTGTGCTGATTTTTTCATCGTCGGTAGGATGTGCAGTTATGAAGTGGCATTTCCAAGTCCCATACTACTTCTTTTAGCTAATGTATGATAATTTAACTCAGATGTATGGATGTCTAGGAGTGAAGGAGTTTACAACTAATGATATTTCTGTTAGTTAAAATATGAATAAGCTATGCATGGACGTCCCACTAACTTTGTTACTTTTGCATTGCTTCAGAAGTGGACTGTGACCCCCTTAGAGTGTGGTGCCCCATGCCGGAGTGCGAAACCATAATCCAGCTGGGGGGTAACAAACATGAGGAGCTCCAGTCTGCCACCTGCCAGAACTGCACTACTGTCTTCTGTGCTAAGTGCTCTCATCCCTGGCACCCCACCTCCCCCTGCCTACCTCATCCAGCCGAAACTCTAGTGAGCTTGTGGGCTACACGCTTAAAACACCGAACTAACAATTTGTATTAAATATTGTATTATATTAATAGATATTATAATGAAGTAATGCTTGTACTGGCACTCATATTTGCGCACTTTGTTGATTGCACAATGCACATGCTATGTTTTTAAATCAAGTTTCCTGGATTATAAATTACAGATATTTAGTTTGCAACAATTATTAACAAGACTTTGATACATTACAAAATAGTTATGACTTTATATCAACTACAAATTAAAAATAAATTTTGTTTTTTTCACCAGGACGTTCCTTATGACGACACCATAAAGAGGTGCCCGTCATGTAAAGTTCCCATAGAGAGGGACGCGGGGTGCGTTCAGATGCTGTGCACGCGCTGCAAGCACGTCTTCTGCTGGTGCTGCTTAACTTCATTGGATGTAAGACCTTATACTTTTATTGCAACTATTTTGTAGTAAACTTTGCTCCTTTGGTCTTCCTTCCAAGAGATATTTAAATTTGCATTATTTTATGCTCTGACTTTCTTTTCTTCTCAGTCTACTACCTCAATGGGGCTAAACGTACATTTCATCTTCTTCCACAGGATGATTTTTTGCTGCGGCACTATGACAAGGGGCCGTGCAAAAACAAGCTGGGTCATAGCCGAGCGTCTGTCTTGTGGCACCGTGCGCAGGTCATCGGCATCTTCGCGGGTTTTGGCCTCCTTCTGGTCATGGCCTCTCCTATCCTTCTGTTTGTGGGTCCATGCCTCCTCTACTGTAAGTGTAAACCCTGCGCCAAGCACGACCTCTAGGATGATAGCTTGTACGGTCTCTGAATTACAGGATATAAAAACAATTATTTTGTAATATTTTGTTTATTTTCGTCCTTCATTCTACAATATCCATTGGTGTGTTGTTTGTCCGTTGAAGCTGGATTTCCAATAAATATGATGTCTTCAGACCTGGTCCGGATTAATTGTGTAAAGGAAGGGGTCGATGTTCATACACCATTCGGTGATAACCCTCATTTCCCGCCCATCCACTGCATCTTCGTCCATCATACTCTCTCGGACGTTTGTGTGTGATAGCAATGTACATTCAAACATAATCTTGGCACAGATCAGTGAATCCAAAGTGAAATTGGTGCAACACTCCGCTTGGGTACTACAACCCTTCACTTTGGTATACACGAGTTGTAGGGCCGATTTCAAACTGGGGAAATTGGCGCCGTCGCTCTTTTGGGCAAAGTAAATGACCGGTAATCTTTCGTCTTCAGTTACAGCTACTTTCAGGGCGTGAGTTTGGTTGTGGCAGAATCGCATGTTATACAATGCAGTGCACAGTAGTGTGAAGATGATGCGTTTCGAATGATTGTACGATCTCAAATCTTTCAAATTTATAACTTCTTGGAGCGAAAGGTAGCAGCTTTGTTGTGGTATGTTGTGGGGGTCACTACTTATGTTCACCTTCAAAAGACGCGCCAGAAAATGTAAATGTTCATTGATGGGGGTGAGAGTGACCAGGTCTTCATCGGCATTGGTGACAACATTGGCTTTAGGGGGGGTATAGTAAAAATGACGGAAGGTGGTTGTATCCAGCTCACCTTTGTAACACCGACACATAAAGAGTGCTACTGCTACCACCAATTTGGTACAGTGTCCATTGTCAACGCTAGTGTCACGTCCATTAACCTCAGCTATGGCACACTTGAGTGTCGTTAAGAGCTCGTCGAAATTAACTTTGTGCAATATAGTGTGACACGCCAGTGGCGATAGAGATGCTAGGGGGTCGTAGTCCGCTTGTCCCGAGATTTTGTTTGTCAAATAGAGGTTCCGTGAGCGAGACTTCTGCGTCACTTTGTCGTGGTAGATATCTAAACGGAACGGTGATATTTTGACCACCGATAACACAAAGATGATTTTGAGATATAACATGTCTATCTTCTGGTTGGTGCTACATTTGTTGACCAGGTTGGCAATTCTGCAGGGCTGAATGGTAGCCAAATCGATCATGTTGGTCAAGTGGACATTGCAGTGCTTTTTGAGAGTTGTGGCGACGTGTTGAATATTGAGTGTCGCCGAGTTTCCTCCTCGCTGAATTTTCACCAGTTTAAAGAAATCGGTTATGATGTGCTGCTTCCCATTTTTCATGATGCTACCACGACCGCAGATTCTGCCGCTGTCATGGCGTTTCTTCTTATTCGTATTCTCCTGTTGTGTGGAATTTACCATCGTGGGGCGCTCGACTTAGTAGCTCGGGGATTTCATGAGCATTGATATGCCTTGGGGGGTATAGAATATATGGTAGCTGCACGTTACCATCAATTGCTTTCTCTCAGGCTGTACATATATTTGTTAATTTCATTAATCGACTCTGGAACAGTTAAGATAGAGAATGTACAAGTGGCAGCCAGTGGAGCGGGTGAGATCGACTCTGGAACAGGTACATTGTTCAACTCAAATTAAATAAAAAATAATAAAAACTAAATGTAATCTTATTATGTTTCTTTTTCCTTACACTTCTGTTTTTATGGGTAGAGTAGGCGTGGTTAGGGTATTTTATATATATATGGTGTATATAGTCTGTCTATCTACATTAGACGTAGTAGACACACAATGGAGCTCAAATTCCCCTAAAAAATAGGTTAGTTAATAATTAACGTACAATCTCAGAAAAAACATAAAATTATCTCTAAAAAATATTTTCTGAGATTGGACACTAAAGTGAATTATTGGTCTTGTATGGTGGAGACACGAAGCGGGGTTTAGAGCCTCTATAACTGGGCTATCTACACGAGACGTAGACATATAATAGAGCTAAAATCACCCTAAAAACTAGGCTAGTTAACATTGAATTAACCAAAATAATATTCTCTCTAAAAATATTTTCTGAGATTGGACACTAAAGTGAATTAATGGTCTTGTATGGTGGAGACAAGAAGCGGGATTTAGAGCCTCTATAACTGGGCTATCTACATGAGACGTAGACATATAATAGAGCTAAAATCACCCTAAAAACTAGGCTAGTTAACATTGAATTGACCAAAATAAGATTCTCTCTAAAAATATTTTCTGAGATTGGACACTAAAGTGAATTAATGGTCTTGTGTAGGGGAGACATGAAGCGAGGTTTAGAGCCTCAATAACTGGGTTATCTTAATACATGAGACGTAGACATATAATAGAGCTAAAATCAGCCTAATAACTAGGCTAGTTAACATTGAATTGACCAAAATAAGATTCTCTCTAAAAATATTTTCTGAGATTGGACACTAAAGTGAATTAATGGTCTTGTGTAGGGGAGACATGAAGCGAGGTTTAGAGCCTCTATAACTGGGTTATCTTAATACATGAGACGTAGACATATAATAGAGCTAAAATCAGCCTAATAACTAGGCTAGTTAACATTGAATTGACCAAAATAAGATTCTCTCTAAAAATATTTTCTGAGATTGGACACTAAAGTGAATTATTGGTCTTGTATAGGGGAGACATGAAGCGAGGTTTAGAGCCTCTATAACTGGGTTATCTTAATACATGAGACGTAGACATATAATAGAGCTAAAATCAGCCTAATAACTAGGCTAGTTAACATTGAATTGACCAAAATAAGATTCTCTCTAAAAATATTTTCTGAGATTGGACACTAAAGTGAATTATTGGTCTTGTATAGGGGAGACATGAAGCGAGGTTTAGAGCCTCTATAACTGGGTTATCTTAATACACGAGACGTAGACATATAATAGAGCTAAAATCAGCCTAATAACTAGGCAAAATAAGATTATCTCTAAAAATATTTTCTGAGATTGGACACTAAAGTGAATTAATGGTCTTGTATAGGGGAGACACGAATTTAGAGCCCCTATAACTGGGCTATCTTAATACATGAGACGTAGACATATAATAGAGCTAAAATCAGCCTAATAACTAGGCTAGTTAACATTGAATTGACCAAAATAAGATTATCTCTAAAAATATTTTCTGAGATTGGACACTAAAGTGAATTAATGGTCTTGTATAGGGGAGACACGAATTTAGAGCCCCAATAACTGGGCTATCTTAATACATGAGACGTAGACATATAATAGAGCTAAAATCAGCCTAATAACAAGGCTAGTTAACATTGAATTGACCAAAATAAGATTATCTCTAAAAATATTGTCTGAGATTGGACACTAAAGTGAATTAATGGTCTTGTATAGGGGAGACAGGAATTTAGAGCCCCTATAACTGGGCTATCTTAATACATGAGACGTAGACATATAATAGAGCTAAAATCAGCCTAATAACAAGGCTAGTTAACATTGAATTGACCAAAATAAGATTCTCTCTAAAACTATTTTCTGAGATTGGACACTAAAGTGAATTTATGGTCTTGTATAGTGGAGACACGAAACGCGATTTAGAGCCCCTATAACTGGGCTATCTTAATACATGAGACGTAGACATATAATAGAACTAAAATCACCCTAAAAACTAGGCTAGTTAACATTGAATTGACCAAAATAAGATTCTCTCTAAAAATATTTTCTGAGATTGGACACTAAAGTGAATTAATGGTCTTGTATAGGGGAGATAAGAAACGTGATTTAGAGCCGCTATAACTGGGTTATCTTAATACATGAGACGTAGACATATAATAGAGCTAAAATCACCCTAATAACTAGGCTAGTTAACATTGAATTGACAAAATAATATTTTCTCTAAAAATATTTTCTGAGATTGGACACTAAAGTGAATTAATGGTCTAGTATAGGGGAGACATGAAACGCGATTTAGAGCCCCTATAACTGGGCTATCTTAATACATGAGACGTAGACTATTATATACACGAAACGCGATTTAGAGCCCCTATAACTGGGCTATCTTAATACATGAGACGTAGACATATAATAGAACTAAAATCACCCTAAAAACTAGGCTAGTTAACATTGAATTGACCAAAATAAGATTCTCTCTAAAAATATTTTCTGAGATTGGACACTAAAGTGAATTAATGGTCTTCTATAGGGGAGATAAGAAACGCGATTTAGAGCCCCAATAACTGGGCTATCTTAATACATGAGACGTAGACATATAATAGAACTAAAATCACCCTAAAAACTAGGCTAGTTAACATTGAATTGACCAAAATAAGATTATCTCTAAAAATATTTTCTGAGATTGGACACTAAAGTGAATTAATGGTCTTGTATAGGGGAGATAAGAAACGCGATTTAGAGCCCCTATAACTGGGCTATCTTAATACATGAGACGTAGACATATAATAGAACTAAAATCACCCTAAAAACTAGGCTAGTTAACATTGAATTGACCAAAATAAGATTCTCTCTAAAAAAAAAATCTGAGATTGGACACTAAAGTGAATTAATGGTCTTGTATAGGGGAGACACGAAACGCGATTTAGAGCCGCTATAACTGGGTTATCTTAATACATGAGATGTAGACATATAATAGAACTAAAATCACCCTAAAAACTAGGCTAGTTAACATTGAATTGACCAAAATAAGATTCTCTCTAAAAATATTGTCTGAGATTGGACACTAAAGTGAATTAATGGTCTTGTATAGGGGAGACACGAAACGCGATTTAGAGCCCCTATAACTGGGTTATCTTAATACACGAGACGTTGACATATAATAGAACTAAAATCACCCTAAAAACTAGGCTAGTTAACATTGAATTGACCAAAATAAGATTCTCTCTAAAAATATTTTCTGAGATTGGACACTAAAGTGAATTAATGGTCTTGTATAGAGGAGATAAGAAACGCGATTTAGAGCCGCTATAACTGGGTTATCTTAATACACGAGACGTAGACATATAATAGAGCTAAAATCACCCTAATAACTAGGCTAGTTAACATTGAATTGACAAAATAATATTTTCTCTAAAAATATTTTCTGAGATTGGACACTAAAGTGAATTAATGGTCTTGTATAGGGGAGACACGAAACGGGGTTTAGAGCCGCTATAACTGGGTTATCTTAATACACGAGAGGTAGACATATAATAGAGCTAAAATCACCCTAATAACTAGGCTAATTAACATTGAATTGACAAAATAATATTTTCTCAAAAACTATTTTCTGAGATTGGACACTAAAGTGAATTAATGGTCTTGTATAGTGGAGACATAAAACGGGATTTAGAGCCTCTATAACTGGGCTATCTACACGAGAGGTAGACATATAATAGAGCTAAAATCACCCTAAAAACTAGGCTAATTAACATTGAATTGACAAAATAATATTTTCTCAAAAACTATTTTCTGAGATTGGACACTAAAGTGAATTAATGGTCTTGTATAGTGGAGACATAAAACGGGATTTAGAGCCTCTATAACTGGGTTATCTTAATACACGAGAGGTAGACATATAATAGAGCTAAAATCACCCTAAAAACTAGGCTAATTAACATTGAATAGACAAAATAATATTTTCTCAAAAACTATTTTCTGAGATTGGACACTAAAGTGAATTAATGGTCTTGTATGGTGGAGACATAAAACGGGATTTAGAGCCTCTATAACTGGGCTATCTACACGAGAGGTAGACATATAATAGAGCTAAAATCACCCTAAAAACTAGGCTAATTAACATTGAATTGACAAAATAATATTTTCTCAAAAACTATTTTCTGAGATTGGACACTAAAGTGAATTAATGGTCTTGTATAGTGGAGACATAAAACGGGATTTAGAGCTTCTATAACTGGGCTATCTACACGAGAGGTAGACATATAATAGAGCTAAAATCACCCTAAAAACTAGGCTAATTAACATTGAATAGACAAAATAATATTTTCTCAAAAACTATTTTCTGAGATTGGACACTAAAGTGAATTAATGGTTTTGTATGGTGGAGACATAAAACGGGATTTAGAGCCTCTATAACTGGGCTATCTACACGAGAGGTAGACATATAATAGAGCTAAAATCACCCTAAAAACTAGGCTAATTAACATTGAATAGACAAAATAATATTTTCTCAAAAACTATTTTCTGAGATTGGACACTAAAGTGAATTGGTCTTGTATGGTGGAGACATAAAACGGGATTTAGAGCCTCTATAACTGGGCTATCTACACGAGAGGTAGACATATAATAGAGCTAAAATCACCCTAAAAACTAGGCTAATTAACATTGAATTGACAAAATAATATTTTCTCAAAAACTATTTTCTGAGATTGGACACTAAAGTGAATTGGTCTTGTATGGTGGAGACATAAAACGGGATTTAGAGCCTCTATAACTGGGCTATCTACACGAGAGGTAGACATATAATAGAGCTAAAATCACCCTAAAAACTAGGCTAATTAACATTGAATTGACAAAATAATATTTTCTCAAAAACTATTTTCTGAGATTGGACACTAAAGTGAATTGGTCTTGTATGGTGGAGACATAAAACGGGATTTAGAGCCTCTATAACTGGGCTATCTACACGAGAGGTAGACATATAATAGAGCTAAAATCACCCTAAAAACTAGGCTAATTAACATTGAATTGACAAAATAATATTTTCTCAAAAACTATTTTCTGAGATTGGACACTAAAGTGAATTGGTCTTGTATGGTGGAGACATAAAAACGGGATTTAGAGCCTCTATAACTGGGCTATCTACACGAGAGGTAGACATATAATAGAGCTAAAATCACCCTAAAAACTAGGCTAATTAACATTGAATTGACAAAATAATATTTTCTCAAAAACTATTTTCTGAGATTGGACACTAAAGTGAATTGGTCTTGTATGGTGGAGACATAAAACGGGATTTAGAGCCTCTATAACTGGGCTATCTACACGAGAGGTAGACATATAATAGAGCTAAAATCACCCTAAAAACTAAGATAATTAACATTGAATTGACAAAATAATATTTTCTCAAAAACTATTTTCTGAGATTGGACACTAAAGTGAATTGGTCTTGTATGGTGGAGACATAAAACGGGATTTAGAGCCTCTATAACTGGGCTATCTACACGAGAGGTAGACATATAATAGAGCTAAAATCACCCTAAAAACTAGGCTAATTAACATTGAATTGACAAAATAATATTTTCTCAAAAACTATTTTCTGAGATTGGACACTAAAGTGAATTGGTCTTGTATGGTGGAGACATAAAACGGGATTTAGAGCCTCTATAACTGGGCTATCTACACGAGAGGTAGACATATAATAGAGCTAAAATCACCCTAAAAACTAGGCTAATTAACATTGAATTGACAAAATAATATAAACGGGATTTAGAGCCTCTATAACTGGGCTATCTACACGAGAGGTAGACATATAATAGAGCTAAAATCACCCTAAAAACTAGGCTAATTAACATTGAATTGACAAAATAATATTTTCTCAAAAACTATTTTCTGAGATTGGTCACTAAAGTGAATTGGTCTTGTATGGTGGAGACATAAAACGGGATTTACAGCCTTTATAACTGGGCTATCTACACGAGAGGTAGACATATAATAGAGCTAAAATCACCCTAAAAACTAGGCTAATTAACATTGAATTGACAAAATAATATTTTCTCAAAAACTATTTTCTGAGATTGGACACTAAAGTGAATTGGACTTGTATGGTGGAGACATAAAACGGGATTTAGAGCCTCTATAACTGGGCTATCTACACGAGAGGTAGACATATAATAGAGCTAAAATCACCCTAAAAACTAAGATAATTAACATTGAATTGACAAAATAATATTTTCTCAAAAACTATTTTCTGAGATTGGACACTAAAGTGAATTGGTCTTGTATGGTGGAGACATAAAACACGATTTAGAGCCCCTATAACTGGGCTATCTTAATACATGAGAGGTAGACATATAATAGAGCTAAAATCACCCTAAAAACTAAGATAATTAACATTGAATTGACAAAATAATATTTTCTCAAAAACTATTTTCTGAGATTGGACACTAAAGTGAATTGGTCTTGTATGGTGGAGACATAAAACATGATTTAGAGCCCCTATAACTGGGCTATCTTAATACATGACATATAATAGAGCTAAAATCACCCTAAAAACTAAGATAATTAACATTGAATTGACAAAATAATATTTTCTCAAAAACTATTTTCTGAGATTGCACACTAAAGTGAATTGGTCTTGTATGGTGGAGACATAAAACGCGATTTAGAGCCTTTATAACTGGGCTATCTACACGAGAGGTAGACATATAATAGAGCTAAAATCACCCTAAAAACTAAGATAATTAACATTGAATTGACAAAATAATATTTTCTCAAAAACTATTTTCTGAGATTGGACACTAAAGTGAATTGGTCTTGTATGGTGGAGACATAAAACGGGATTTAGAGCCCCTATAACTGGGCTATCTTAATACATGAGAGGTAGACATATAATAGAGCTAAAATCACCCTAAAAACTAGGCTAATTAACATTGAATTGACAAAATAATATTTTCTCAAAAACTATTTTCTGAGATTGGACACTAAAGTGAATTGGTCTTGTATGGTGGAGACATAAAAACGGGATTTAGAGCCCCTATAACTGGGCTATCTTAATACATGAGAGGTAGACACATAATAGAGCTAAAATCACCCTAAAAACTAAGATAATTAACATTGAATTGACAAAATAATATTTTCTCAAAACTATTTTCTGAGATTGGACACTAAAGTGAATTGGTCTTGTATGGTGGAGACATACAAACGGGATTTAGAGACCCTATAACTGGGTTATCTTAATACATGAGAGGTAGACATATAATAGAGCTAAAATCACCCTAAAAACTAGGCTAATTAACATTGAATTGACAAAATAATATTTTCTCAAAAACTATTTTCTGAGATTGGACACTAAAGTGAATTGGTCTTGTATGGAGGAGACATAAAAACGGGATTTAGAGCCTCTATAACTGGGCTATCTTAATACACGAGAGGTAGACATATAATAGAGCTAAAATCACCCTAAAAACTAGTCTAATTAACATTGAATTGACAAAATAATATTTTCTCAAAAACTATTTTCTGAGATTGGACACTAAAGTGAATTGGTCTTGTATGGTGGAGACATAAAACGGGATTTAGAGCCTCTATAACTGGGCTATCTTAATACATGAGAGGTAGACATATAATAGAGCTAAAATCACCCTAAAACTAGTCTAATTAACATTGAATTGACAAAATAATATTTTCTCAAAAACTATTTTCTGAGATTGGACACTAAAGTGAATTGGTCTTGTATGGTGGAGACATAAACACGGGATTTAGAGCCTCTATAACTGGGCTATCTTAATACACGAGAGATAGACATATAATAGAGCTAAAATCACCCTAAAAACTAGGCTAATTAACATTGAATTGACAAAATAATATTTTCTCAAAAACTATTTTCTGAGATTGGACACTAAAGTGAATTGGTCTTGTATGGTGGAGACATAAAAACTGGATTTAGAGCCTCTATAACTGGGCTATCTACACGAGAGGTAGACATATAATAGAGCTAAAATCACCCTAAAAACTAGGCTAATTAACATTGAATTGACAAAATAATATTTTCTCAAAAACTATTTTCTGAGATTGGACACTAAAGTGAATTGGTCTTGTATGGTGGAGACACAAAACGGGATTTAGAGCCTCTATAACTGGGCTATCTACACGAGAGGTAGACACATAATAGAGCTAAAATCACCCTAAAAACTAGGCAAATTAACATTGAATTGACAAAATAATATTTTCTCAAAAACTATTTTCTGAGATTGGACACTAAAGTGAATTGGTCTTGTATGGTGGAGACATAAAACGGGATTTAGAGCCCCTATAACTGGGCTATCTTAATACATGAGAGATAGACATATAATAGAGCTAAAATCACCCTAAAAACTATGCTAATTAACATTGAATTGACAAAATCATATTTTCTCAAAAACTATTTTCTGAGATTGGACACTAAAGTGAATTGGTCTTGTATGGTGGAGACATAAAAACGGAATTTAGAGCCTCTATAACTGGGCTATCTACACGAGAGGTAGACATATAATAGAGCTAAAATCACCCTAAAAACTAGTCTAATTAACATTGAATTGACAAAATAATATTTTCTCAAAAACTATTTTCTGAGATTGGACACTAAAGTGAATTGGTCTTGTATGGTGGAGACATAAAACGGGATTTAGAACCTCTATAACTGGGCTATCTTAATACACGAGAGGTAGACATATAATAGAGCTAAAATCACCCTAAAAACTAGGCTAATTAACATTGAATTGACAAAATAATATAAACGGGATTTAGAGCCTCTATAACTGGGCTATCTACACGAGAGGTAGACATATAATAGAGCTAAAATCACCCTAAAAACTAAGATAATTAACATTGAATTGACAAAATAATAATTTCTCAAAAACTATTTTCTGAGATTGGACACTAAAGTGAATTGGTCTTGTATGGTGGAGACATAAAACGGGATTTAGAGCCTTTATAACTGGGCTATCTACACGAGAGGTAGACATATAATAGAGCTAAAATCACCCTAAAAACTAAGATAATTAACATTGAATTGACAAAATAATAATTTCTCAAAAACTATTTTCTGAGATTGGACACTAAAGTGAATTGGTCTTGTATGGTGGAGACATAAAACGGGATTTAGAGCCTTTATAACTGGGCTATCTACACGAGAGGTAGACATATAATAGAGCTAAAATCACCCTAAAAACTAAGATAATTAACATTGAATTGACAAAATAATAATTTCTCAAAAACTATTTTCTGAGATTGGACACTAAAGTGAATTGGTCTTGTATGGTGGAGACATAAAACGGGATTTAGAGCCTTTATAACTGGGCTATCTACACGAGAGGTAGACATATAATAGAGCTAAAATCACCCTAAAAACTAAGATAATTAACATTGAATTGACAAAATAATAATTTCTCAAAAACTATTTTCTGAGATTGGACACTAAAGTGAATTGGTCTTGTATGGTGGAGACATAAAACGGGATTTAGAGCCTTTATAACTGGGCTATCTACACGAGAGGTAGACATATAATAGAGCTAAAATCACCCTAAAAACTAAGATAATTAACATTGAATTGACAAAATAATAATTTCTCAAAAACTATTTTCTGAGATTGGACACTAAAGTGAATTGGTCTTGTATGGTGGAGACATAAAACGGGATTTAGAGCCTTTATAACTGGGCTATCTACACGAGAGGTAGACATATAATAGAGCTAAAATCACCCTAAAAACTAAGAAAATTAACATTGAATTGACAAAATAATAATGTCTCAAAAACTATTTTCTGAGATTGGACACTAAAGTGATTTGGTCTTGTATGGTGGAGACACAAAACGGGATTTAGAGCCAATATAACTGGGCTATCTACACGAGAGGTAGACATATAATAGAGCTAAAATCACCCTAAAAACTAAGATAATTAACATTGAATTGACAAAATAATAATTTCTTAAAAACTATTTTCTGAGATTGGACACTAAAGTGATTTGGTCTTGTATGGTGGAGACATAAAGCGGGATTTAGAGCCTCTATAACTGGGCTATCTTAATACATGAGAGGTAGACATATAATAGAGCTAAAATCACCCTAAAAACTAGGCTAATTAACATTGAATTGACAAAATAATAATTTCTCAAAAACTATTTTCTGAGATTGGACACTAAAGTGATTTGGTCTTGTATGGTGGAGACATAAAACGGGATTTAGAGCCTCTATAACTGGGCTATCTTAATACACGACAGGTAGACATATAATAGAGCTAAAATCACCCTAAAAACTAAGATAATTAACATTGAATTGACAAAATAATAATTTCTCAAAAACTATTTTCTGAGATTGGACACTAAAGTGATTTGGTCTTGTATGGTGGAGACATAAAACGGGATTTAGAGCCTCTATAACTGGGCAATCTTAATACACGAGAGGTAGACATATAATAGAGCTAAAATCACCCTAAAAACTAAGATAATTAACATTGAATTGACAAAATAATAATTTCTCAAAAACTATTTTCTGAGATTGGACACTAAAGTGAATTGGTCTTGTATGGTGGAGACATAAAACGGGATTTAGAGCCTCTATAACTGGGCTATCTTAATACACGAGAGGTAGACATATAATAGAGCTAAAATCACCCTAAAAACTAGGCTAATTAACATTGAATTGACAAAATAATATTTTCTCAAAAACTATTTTCTGAGATTGGACACTAAAGTGAATTGGTCTTGTATGGTGGAGACACAACACGGGATTTAGAGCCTCTATAACTGGGCTATCTTAATACACGAGAGGTAGACATATAATACAGCTAAAATCACCCTAAAAACTAAGATAATTAACATTGAATTGACAAAATAATAATTTCTCAAAAACTATTTTCTGAGATTGGACACTAAAGTGAATTGGTCTTGTATGGTGGAGACACAAAACGGGATTTAGAGCCTCTATAACTGGGCTATCTTAATACACGAGAGGTAGACATATAATACAGCTAAAATCACCCTAAAAACTAAGATAATTAACATTGAATTGACAAAATAATAATTTCTCAAAAACTATTTTCTGAGATTGGACACTAAAGTGATTTGGTCTTGTATGGTGGAGACACAAAACGGGATTTAGAGCCTCTATAACTGGGCTATCTTAATACACGAGAGGTAGACATATAATAGAGCTAAAATCACCCTAAAAACTAGGCTAATTAACATTGAATTGACAAAATAATATTTTCTCAAAAACTATTTTCTGAGATTGGACACTAAAGTGAATTGGTCTTGTATGGTGGAGACATAAAACGGGATTTAGAGCCTCTATAACTGGGCTATCTTAATACATGAGAGGTAGACAAATAATAGAGCTAAAATCACCCTAAAAACTAGGCTAATTAACATTGAATTGACAAAATAATAATTTCTCAAAAACTATTTTCTGAGATTGGACACTAAAGTGAATTGGTCTTGTATGGTGGAGACATAAAACGGGATTTAGAGCCTCTATAACTGGGCAATCTTAATACATGAGAGGTAGACATATAATAGAGCTAAAATCACCCTAAAAACTAGGCTAATTAACATTGAATTGACAAAATAATAATTTCTCAAAAACTATTTTCTGAGATTGGACACTAAAGTGATTTGGTCTTGTATGGTGGAGACACAAAACGGGATTTAGAGCCTCTATAACTGGGCTATCTTAATACATGAGAGGTAGACACATAATAGAGCTAAAATCACCCTAAAAACTAGGCTAATTAACATTGAATTGACAAAATAATAATGTCTAAAAAACTATTTTCTGAGATTGGACACTAAAGTGAATTGGTCTTGTATGGTGGAGACACAAAACGGGATTTAGAGCCTCTATAACTGGGCTATCTTAATACACGAGAGGTAGACATATAATACAGCTAAAATCACCCTAAAAACTAGGCTAATTAACATTGAATTGACAAAATAATAATGTCTCAAAAACTATTTTCTGAGATTGGACACTAAAGTGAATTGGTCTTGTATGGTGGAGACACAAAACGGGATTTAGAGCCTCTATAACTGGGCTATCTTAATACACGAGAGGTAGACATATAATACAGCTAAAATCACCCTAAAAACTAGGCTAATTAACATTGAATTGACAAAATAATAATTTCTCAAAAACTATTTTCTGAGATTGGACACTAAAGTGATTTGGTCTTGTATGGTGGAGACACAAAACGGGATTTAGAGCCTCTATAACTGGGCTATCTTAATACACGAGAGGTAGACATATAATACAGCTAAAATCACCCTAAAAACTAAGATAATTAACATTGAATTGACAAAATAATAATTTCTCAAAAACTATTTTCTGAGATTGGACACTAAAGTGATTTGGTCTTGTATGGTGGAGACACAAAACGGGATTTAGAGCCTCTATAACTGGGCTATCTTAATACACGAGAGGTAGACATATAATACAGCTAAAATCACCCTAAAAACTAAGATAATTAACATTGAATTGACAAAATAATAATTTCTCAAAAACTATTTTCTGAGATTGGACACTAAAGTGATTTGGTCTTGTATGGTGGAGACACAAAACGGGATTTAGAGCCTCTATAACTGGGCTATCTTAATACACGAGAGGTAGACATATAATACAGCTAAAATCACCCTAAAAACTAAGATAATTAACATTGAATTGACAAAATAATAATTTCTCAAAAACTATTTTCTGAGATTGGACACTAAAGTGATTTGGTCTTGTATGGTGGAGACACAAAACGGGATTTAGAGCCTCTATAACTGGGCTATCTTAATACACGAGAGGTAGACATATAATACAGCTAAAATCACCCTAAAAACTAAGATAATTAACATTGAATTGACAAAATAATAATTTCTCAAAAACTCTTTTCTGAGATTGGACACTAAAGTGATTTGGTCTTGTATGGTGGAGACACAAAACGGGATTTAGAGCCTCTATAACTGGGCTATCTTAATACACGAGAGGTAGACATATAATACAGCTAAAATCACCCTAAAAACTAAGATAATTAACATTGAATTGACAAAATAATAATTTCTCAAAAACTATTTTCTGAGATTGGACACTAAAGTGAATTAGTCTTGTATGGTGGAGACACAACACGGGATTTAGAGCCTCTATAACTGGGCTATCTTAATACATGAGAGGTAGACATATAATAGAGCTAAAATCACCCTAAAAACTAAGATAATTAACATTGAATTGACAAAATAATAATTTATCAAAAACTATTTTCTGAGATTGGACACTAAAGAGAATTGGTCTTGTATGGTGGAGACACAAAACGGGATTTAGAGCCTCTATAACTGGGCTATCTTAATACATGAGAGGTAGACATATAATAGAGCTAAAATCACCCTAAAAACTAAGATAATTAACATTGAATTGACAAAATAATAATTTCTCAAAAACTATTTTCTGAGATTGGACACTAAAGTGAATTGGTCTTGTATGGTGGAGACACAAAACGGGATTTAGAGCCTCTATAACTGGGCTATCTTAATACATGAGAGGTAGACATATAATAGAGCTAACATCACCCTAAAAACTAAGATAATTAACATTGAATTAACAAAATAATAATTTCTCAAAAACTATTTTCTGAGATTGGACACTAAAGTGAATTGGTCTTGTATGGTGGAGACACAAAACGGGATTTAGAGCCTCTATAACTGGGCTATCTTAATACATGAGAGGTAGACATATAATAGAGCTAAAATCACCCTAAAAACTAAGATAATTAACATTGAATTGACAAAATAATAATTTCTCAAAAACTATTTTCTGAGATTGGACACTAAAGTGAATTGGTCTTGTATGGTGGAGACACAAAACGGGATTTAGAGCCTCTATAACTGGGCTATCTTAATACATGAGAGGTAGACATATAATAGAGCTAAAATCACCCTAAAAACTAAGATAATTAACATTGAATTGACAAAATAATAATTTCTCAAAAACTATTTTCTGAGATTGGACACTAAAGTGAATTGGTCTTGTATGGTGGAGACACAAAACGGGATTTAGAGCCTCTATAACTGGGCTATCTTAATACATGAGAGGTAGACATATAATAGAGCTAAAATCACCCTAAAAACTAAGATAATTAACATTGAATTGACAAAATAATATTTTCTCAAAAACTATTTTCTGAGATTGGACACTAAAGTGAATTGGTCTTGTATGGTGGAGACACAAAACGGGATTTAGAGCCTCTATAACTGGGCTATCTTAATACACGAGAGGTAGACACATAATAGAGCTAAAATCACCCTAAAAACTAGGCTAATTAACATTGAATTGACAAAATAATATTTTCTCAAAAACTATTTTCTGAGATTGGACACTAAAGTGAATTGGTCTTGTATGGTGGAGACACAAAACACGATTTAGAGCCCCTATAACTGGGCTATCTTAATACACGAGAGGTAGACACATAATAGAGCTAAAATCACCCTAAAAACTAAGATAATTAACATTGAATTGACAAAATAATATTTTCTCAAAAACTATTTTCTGAGATTGGACACTAAAGTTAATTGGTCTTGTATGGTGGAAACACAAAACGGGATTTAGAGCCTCTATAACTGGGCTATCTACACGGGAGGTAGACATATAATAGAGCTAAAATCACCCTAAAAACTAGTCTAATTAACATTGAATTGACAAAATAATATAAACGGGATTTAGAGCCTCTATAACTGGGCTATCTACACGAGAGGTAGACATATAATAGAGCTAAAATCACCCTAAACACTAAGATAATTAACATTGAATTGACAAAATAATAATTTCTCAAAAACTATTTTCTGAGATTGGACACTAAAGTGAATTGGTCTTGTATGGTGGAGACACAAAACGGGATTTAGAGCCTCTATAACTGTGCTATCTAGACGAGAGGTAGACATATAATACAGCTAAAATCACCCTAAAAACTAAGATAATTAACATTGAATTGACAAAATAATAATTTCTCAAAAACTATTTTCTGAGATTGGACACTAAAGTGAATTGGTCTTGTATGGTGGAGACACAAAACGGGATTTAGAGCCTCTATAACTGGGCTATCTACACGAGAGGTAGACATATAATACAGCTAAAATCACCCTAAAAACTAAGATAATTAACATTGAATTGACAAAATAATAATTTCTCAAAAACTATTTTCTGAGATTGGACACTAAAGTGATTTGGTCTTGTATGGTGGAGACACAAAACGGGATTTAGAGCCTCTATAACTGGGCTATCTACACGAGAGGTAGACATATAATACAGGTTAAATCACCCTAAAAACTAAGATAATTAACATTGAATTGACAAAATAATAATTTCTCAAAAACTATTTTCTGAGATTGGACACTAAAGTGATTTGGTCTTGTATGGTAGAGACACAACACGGGATTTAGAGCCTCTATAACTGGGCTATCTACACGAGAGGTAGACATATAATACAGCTAAAATCACCCTAAAAACTAAGATAATTAACATTGAATTGACAAAATAATAATTTCTCAAAAACTATTTTCTGAGATTGGACACTAAAGTGATTTGGTCTTGTATGGTGGAGACACAAAACGGGATGTAGAGCCTCTATAACTGGGCTATCTACACGAGAGGTAGACATATAATACAGCTAAAATCACCCTAAAAACTAAGATAATTAACATTGAATTGACAAAATAATAATTTCTCAAAAACTATTTTCTGAGATTGGACACTAAAGTGATTTGGTCTTGTATGGTGGAGACACAAAACGGGATTTAGAGCCTCTATAACTGGGCTATCTACACGAGAGGTAGACATATAATAGAGCTAAAATCACCCTAAAAACTAAGATAATTAACATTGAATTGACAAAATAATATAAACGGGATTTAGAGCCTCTATAACTGGGCTATCTACACGAGAGGTAGACATATAATACAGCTAAAATCACCCTAAAAACTAAGATAATTAACATTGAATTGACAAAATAATAATTTCTCAAAAACTATTTTCTGAGATTGGACACTAAAGTGAATTGGTCTTGTATGGTGGAGACACAAAACGGGATTTAGAGCCTCTATAACTGGGCTATCTACACGAGAGGTAGACATATAATAGAGCTAAAATCACCCTAAAAACTAAGATAATTAACATTGAATTGACAAAATAATATAAACGGGATTTAGAGCCTCTATAACTGGGCTATCTACACGAGAGGTAGACATATAACACAGCTAAAATCACCCTAAAAACTAAGATAATTAACATTGAATTGACAAAATAATAATTTCTCAAAAACTATTTTCTGAGATTGGACACTAAAGTGAATTGGTCTTGTATGGTGGAGACACAAAACGGGATTTAGAGCCTCTATAACTGGGCTATCTACACGAGAGGTAGACATATAATAGAGCTAAAATCACCCTAAAAACTAAGATAATTAACATTGAATTGACAAAATAATATAAACGGGATTTAGAGCCTCTATAACTGGGCTATCTACACGAGAGGTAGACATATAATACAGCTAAAATCACCCTAAAAACTAAGATAATTAACATTGAATTGACAAAATAATAATTTCTCAAAACTATTTTCTGAGATTGGACACTAAAGTGAATTGGTCTTGTATGGTGGAGACACAAAACGGGATTTAGAGCCTCTATAACTGGGCTATCTACACGAGAGGTAGACATATAATAGAGCTAAAATCACCCTTAAATCTAAGATAATTAACATTGAATTGACAAAATAATATAAACGGGATTTAGAGCCTCTATAACTGGGCTATCTTAATACACGAGAGGTAGACATATAATACAGCTAAAATCACCCTAAAAACTAAGATAATTAACATTGAATTGACAAAATAATAATTTCTCAAAAACTATTTTCTGAGATTGGACACTAAAGTGATTTGGTCTTGTATGGTGGAGACACAAAACGGGATTTAGAGCCTCTATAACTGGGCTATCTTAATACATGAGAGGTAGACATATAATACAGCTAAAATCACCCTAAAAACTAAGATAATTAACATTGAATTGACAAAATAATAATTTCTCAAAAACTATTTTCTGAGATTGGACACTAAAGTGATTTGGTCTTGTATGGTGGAGACACAAAACGGGATTTAGAGCCTCTATAACTGGGCTATCTTAATACATGAGAGGTAGACATATAATAGAGCTAAAATCACCCTAAAAACTAAGATAATTAACATTGAATTGACAAAATAATAATTTCTCAAAAACTATTTTCTGAGATTGGACACTAAAGTGAATTGGTCTTGTATGGTGGAGACACAAAACGGGATTTAGAGCCTCTATAACTGGGCTATCTTAATACATGAGAGGTAGACATATAATAGAGCTAAAATCACCCTAAAAACTAAGATAATTAACATTGAATTGACAAAATAATAATTTCTCAAAAACTATTTTCTGAGATTGGACACTAAAGTGAATTGGTCTTGTATGGTGGAGACACAAAACGGGATTTAGAGCCTCTATAACTGGGCTATCTTAATACATGAGAGGTAGACATATAATAGAGCTAAAATCACCCTAAAAACTAAGAAAATTAACATTGAATTGACAAAATAATATTTTCTCAAAAACTATTTTCTGAGATTGGACACTAAAGTGAATTGGTCTTGTATAGTGGAGACACAAAACGGGATTTAGAGCCTCTATAACTGGGCTATCTTAATACACGAGAGGTAGACACATAATAGAGCTAAAATCACCCTAAAAACTAGGCTAATTAACATTGAATTGACAAAATAATATTTTCTCAAAAACTATTTTCTGAGATTGGACACTAAAGTGAATTGGTCTTGTATGGTGGAGACACAAAACACGATTTAGAGCCCCTATAACTGGGCTATCTTAATACACGAGAGGTAGACACATAATAGAGCTAAAATCACCCTAAAAACTAAGATCATTAACATTGAATTGACAAAATAATAATTTCTCAAAAACTATTTTCTGAGATTGGACACTAAAGTGAATTGGTCTTGTATGGTGGAGACACAAAACGGGATTTAGAGCCTCTATAACTGGGCTATCTTAATACATGAGAGGTAGACATATAATAGAGCTAAAATCACCCTAAAAACTAAGATAATTAACATTGAATTGACAAAATAATAATTTCTCAAAAACTATTTTCTGAGATTGGACACTAAAGTGAATTGGTCTTGTATGGTGGAGACACAAAACGGGATTTAGAGCCTCTATAACTGGGCTATCTTAATACATGAGAGGTAGACATATAATAGAGCTAAAATCACCCTAAAAACTAAGATAATTAACATTGAATTGACAAAATAATATTTTCTCAAAAACTATTTTCTGAGATTGGACACTAAAGTGAATTGGTCTTGTATGGTGGAGACACAAAACGGGATTTAGAGCCTCTATAACTGGGCTATCTTAATACACGAGAGGTAGACACATAATAGAGCTAAAATCACCCTAAAAACTAGGCTAATTAACATTGAATTGACAAAATAATATTTTCTCAAAAACTATTTTCTGAGATTGGACACTAAAGTGAATTGGTCTTGTATGGTGGAGACACAAAACACGATTTAGAGCCCCTATAACTGGGCTATCTTAATACACGAGAGGTAGACACATAGTAGAGCTAAAATCACCCTAAAAACTAAGATAATTAACATTGAATTGACAAAATAATATTTTCTCAAAAACTATTTTCTGAGATTGGACACTAAAGTGAATTGGTCTTGTATGGTGGAGACACAAAACGGGATTTAGAGCCTCTATAACTGGGCTATCTACACGGGAGGTAGACATATAATAGAGCTAAAATCACCCTAAAAACTAGTCTAATTAACATTGAATTGACAAAATAATATAAACGGGATTTAGAGCCTCTATAACTGGGCTATCTACACGAGAGGTAGACATATAATAGAGCTAAAATCACCCTAAAAACTAGGCTAATTAACATTGAATTGACAAAATAATATTTTCTCAAAAACTATTTTCTGAGATTGGACACTAAAGTGAATTGGTCTTGTATGGTGGAGACATAAAACGGGATTTAGAGCCTCTATAACTGGGCTATCTTAATACATGAGAGGTAGACAAATAATAGAGCTAAAATCACCCTAAAAACTAGGCTAATTAACATTGAATTGACAAAATAATAATTTCTCAAAAACTATTTTCTGAGATTGGACACTAAAGTGAATTGGTCTTGTATGGTGGAGACATAAAACGGGATTTAGAGCCTCTATAACTGGGCAATCTTAATACATGAGAGGTAGACATATAATAGAGCTAACATCACCCTAAAAACTAAGATAATTAACATTGAATTAACAAAATAATAATTTCTCAAAAACTATTTTCTGAGATTGGACACTAAAGTGAATTGGTCTTGTATGGTGGAGACACAAAACGGGATTTAGAGCCTCTATAACTGGGTTATCTTAATACATGAGAGGTAGACATATAATAGAGCTAAAATCACCCTAAAAACTAAGATAATTAACATTGAATTGACAAAATAATAATTTCTCAAAAACTATTTTCTGAGATTGGACACTAAAGTGAATTGGTCTTGTATGGTGGAGACACAAAACGGGATTTAGAGCCTCTATAACTGGGCTATCTTAATACATGAGAGGTAGACATATAATAGAGCTAAAATCACCCTAAAAACTAAGATAATTAACATTGAATTGACAAAATAATAATTTATCAAAAACTATTTTCTGAGATTGGACACTAAAGTGAATTGGTCTTGTATGGTGGAGACACAAAACGGGATTTAGAGCCTCTATAACTGGGCTATCTTAATACATGAGAGGTAGACATATAATAGAGCTAAAATCACCCTAAAAACTAAGATAATTAACATTGAATTGACAAAATAATATTTTCTCAAAAACTATTTTCTGAGATTGGACACTAAAGTGAATTGGTCTTGTATGGTGGAGACACAAAACGGGATTTAGAGCCTCTATAACTGGGCTATCTTAATACACGAGAGGTAGACACATAATAGAGCTAAAATCACCCTAAAAACTAGGCTAATTAACATTGAATTGACAAAATAATATTGTCTCAAAAACTATTTTCTGAGATTGGACACTAAAGTAAATTGGTCTTGTATGGTGGAGACACAAAACACGATTTAGAGCCCCTATAACTGGGCTATCTTAATACACGAGAGGTAGACACATAATAGAGCTAAAATCACCCTAAAAACTAAGATAATTAACATTGAATTGACAAAATAATATTTTCTCAAAAACTATTTTCTGAGATTGGACACTAAAGTTAATTGGTCTTGTATGGTGGAAACACAAAACGGGATTTAGAGCCTCTATAACTGGGCTATCTACACGGGAGGTAGACATATAATAGAGCTAAAATCACCCTAAAAACTAGTCTAATTAACATTGAATTGACAAAATAATATAAACGGGATTTAGAGCCTCTATAACTGGGCTATCTACACGAGAGGTAGACATATAATAGAGCTAAAATCACCCTAAACACTAAGATAATTAACATTGAATTGACAAAATAATAATTTCTCAAAAACTATTTTCTGAGATTGGACACTAAAGTGAATTGGTCTTGTATGGTGGAGACACAAAACGGGATTTAGAGCCTCTATAACTGTGCTATCTAGACGAGAGGTAGACATATAATACAGCTAAAATCACCCTAAAAACTAAGATAATTAACATTGAATTGACAAAATAATAATTTCTCAAAAACTATTTTCTGAGATTGGACACTAAAGTGAATTGGTCTTGTATGGTGGAGACACAAAACGGGATTTAGAGCCTCTATAACTGGGCTATCTACACGAGAGGTAGACATATAATACAGCTAAAATCACCCTAAAAACTAAGATAATTAACATTGAATTGACAAAATAATAATTTCTCAAAAACTATTTTCTGAGATTGGACACTAAAGTGATTTGGTCTTGTATGGTGGAGACACAAAACGGGATTTAGAGCCTCTATAACTGGGCTATCTACACGAGAGGTAGACATATAATACAGGTTAAATCACCCTAAAAACTAAGATAATTAACATTGAATTGACAAAATAATAATTTCTCAAAAACTATTTTCTGAGATTGGACACTAAAGTGATTTGGTCTTGTATGGTAGAGACACAACACGGGATTTAGAGCCTCTATAACTGGGCTATCTACACGAGAGGTAGACATATAATACAGCTAAAATCACCCTAAAAACTAAGATAATTAACATTGAATTGACAAAATAATAATTTCTCAAAAACTATTTTCTGAGATTGGACACTAAAGTGATTTGGTCTTGTATGGTGGAGACACAAAACGGGATGTAGAGCCTCTATAACTGGGCTATCTACACGAGAGGTAGACATATAATACAGCTAAAATCACCCTAAAAACTAAGATAATTAACATTGAATTGACAAAATAATAATTTCTCAAAAACTATTTTCTGAGATTGGACACTAAAGTGATTTGGTCTTGTATGGTGGAGACACAAAACGGGATTTAGAGCCTCTATAACTGGGCTATCTACACGAGAGGTAGACATATAATAGAGCTAAAATCACCCTAAAAACTAAGATAATTAACATTGAATTGACAAAATAATATAAACGGGATTTAGAGCCTCTATAACTGGGCTATCTACACGAGAGGTAGACATATAATACAGCTAAAATCACCCTAAAAACTAAGATAATTAACATTGAATTGACAAAATAATAATTTCTCAAAAACTATTTTCTGAGATTGGACACTAAAGTGAATTGGTCTTGTATGGTGGAGACACAAAACGGGATTTAGAGCCTCTATAAATGGGCTATCTACACGAGAGGTAGACATATAATAGAGCTAAAATCACCCTAAAAACTAAGATAATTAACATTGAATTGACAAAATAATATAAACGGGATTTAGAGCCTCTATAACTGGGCTATCTACACGAGAGGTAGACATATAACACAGCTAAAATCACCCTAAAAACTAAGATAATTAACATTGAATTGACAAAATAATAATTTCTCAAAAACTATTTTCTGAGATTGGACACTAAAGTGAATTGGTCTTGTATGGTGGAGACACAAAACGGGATTTAGAGCCTCTATAACTGGGCTATCTACACGAGAGGTAGACATATAATAGAGCTAAAATCACCCTAAAAACTAAGATAATTAACATTGAATTGACAAAATAATATAAACGGGATTTAGAGCCTCTATAACTGGGCTATCTACACGAGAGGTAGACATATAATACAGCTAAAATCACCCTAAAAACTAAGATAATTAACATTGAATTGACAAAATAATAATTTCTCAAAACTATTTTCTGAGATTGGACACTAAAGTGAATTGGTCTTGTATGGTGGAGACACAAAACGGGATTTAGAGCCTCTATAACTGGGCTATCTACACGAGAGGTAGACATATAATAGAGCTAAAATCACCCTTAAATCTAAGATAATTAACATTGAATTGACAAAATAATATAAACGGGATTTAGAGCCTCTATAACTGGGCTATCTTAACCCTTCTTTAGCGGGCCCTCTGTGGCCGTTTTGGGCCTTTTCAGGCCATTCTGACTGCTATATCAACCATCAGTATGAAAGGAACTGTATTGTGCCGAAAACTAGGTGGAAATCGCTACACATTGACGTAACATACAGCTACGTAGCACTCGTGGAGCACTGACAGTGTTACCTCGAAGATGGAAGTTTAGCAGATTTTGCTACCTTGCTCACTTTTAGCGAACTATTGGTTACACTGTGATCCTCTCGCGCGGTGGGGGAACTGGAGTTAGTGTGGGCCGGGAGGCCACAGATATCGGACGTATGGATCATTACTATCCCACTCATTTTCACTCGATTTACACCATTTTTTCACTCGTTTTTTGCCTGTTTTTTCAACTCGACTTATGTGGTGAGCCGCTCTTTAAGTGTTAATACACGAGAGGTAGACATATAATACAGCTAAAATCACCCTAAAAACTAAGATAATTAACATTGAATTGACAAAATAATAATTTCTCAAAAACTATTTTCTGAGATTGGACACTAAAGTGATTTGGTCTTGTATGGTGGAGACACAAAACGGGATTTAGAGCCTCTATAACTGGGCTATCTTAATACATGAGAGGTAGACATATAATACAGCTAAAATCACCCTAAAAACTAAGATAATTAACATTGAATTGACAAAATAATAATTTCTCAAAAACTATTTTCTGAGATTGGACACTAAAGTGATTTGGTCTTGTATGGTGGAGACACAAAACGGGATTTAGAGCCTCTATAACTGGGCTATCTTAATACATGAGAGGTAGACATATAATAGAGCTAAAATCACCCTAAAAACTAAGATAATTAACATTGAATTGACAAAATAATAATTTCTCAAAAACTATTTTCTGAGATTGGACACTAAAGTGAATTGGTCTTGTATGGTGGAGACACAAAACGGGATTTAGAGCCTCTATAACTGGGCTATCTTAATACATGAGAGGTAGACATATAATAGAGCTAAAATCACCCTAAAAACTAAGATAATTAACATTGAATTGACAAAATAATAATTTCTCAAAAACTATTTTCTGAGATTGGACACTAAAGTGAATTGGTCTTGTATGGTGGAGACACAAAACGGGATTTAGAGCCTCTATAACTGGGCTATCTACACGAGAGGTAGACATATAATAGAGCTAAAATCACCCTAAAAACTAAGA
Organism: Lithodes maja; assembly: GCA_037953745.1. Lineage (NCBI taxonomy): Eukaryota > Metazoa > Arthropoda > Malacostraca > Decapoda > Lithodidae > Lithodes > Lithodes maja. Next base: position 55,329 of record JBAKBP010012850.1, read on the forward strand.
AAATTAACATTGAATTGACAAAATAATATTTTCTCAAAAACTATTTTCTGAGATTGGACACTAAAGTTAATTGGTCTTGTATGGATAGTGGAGACACAAAACGGGATTTAGAGCCTCTATAACTGGGCTATCTTAATACACGAGAGGTAGACACATAATAGAGCTAAAATCACCCTAAAAACTAGGCTAATTAACATTGAATTGACAAAATAATATTTTCTCAAAAACTATTTTCTGAGATTGGACACTAAAGTGAATTGGTCTTGTATGGTGGAGACACAAAACACGATTTAGAGCCCCTATAACTGGGCTATCTTAATACACGAGAGGTAGACACATAATAGAGCTAAAATCACCCTAAAAACTAAGATCATTAACATTGAATTGACAAAATAATAATTTCTCAAAAACTATTTTCTGAGATTGGACACTAAAGTGAATTGGTCTTGTATGGTGGAGACACAAAACGGGATTTAGAGCCTCTATAACTGGGCTATCTTAATACATGAGAGGTAGACATATAATAGAGCTAAAATCACCCTAAAAACTAAGATAATTAACATTGAATTGACAAAATAATAATTTCTCAAAAACTATTTTCTGAGATTGGACACTAAAGTGAATTGGTCTTGTATGGTGGAGACACAAAACGGGATTTAGAGCCTCTATAACTGGGCTATCTTAATACATGAGAGGTAGACATATAATAGAGCTAAAATCACCCTAAAAACTAAGATAATTAACATTGAATTGACAAAATAATATTTTCTCAAAAACTATTTTCTGAGATTGGACACTAAAGTGAATTGGTCTTGTATGGTGGAGACACAAAACGGGATTTAGAGCCTCTATAACTGGGCTATCTTAATACACGAGAGGTAGACACATAATAGAGCTAAAATCACCCTAAAAACTAGGCTAATTAACATTGAATTGACAAAATAATATTTCCTCAAAAACTATTTTCTGAGATTGGACACTAAAGTTAATTGGTCTTGTATGGTGGAGACACAAAACACGATTTAGAGCCCCTATAACTGGGCTATCTTAATACACGAGAGGTAGACACATAGTAGAGCTAAAATCACCCTAAAAACTAAGATAATTAACATTGAATTGACAAAATAATATTTTCTCAAAAACTATTTTCTGAGATTGGACACTAAAGTGAATTGGTCTTGTATGGTGGAGACACAAAACGGGATTTAGAGCCTCTATAACTGGGCTATCTACACGGGAGGTAGACATATAATAGAGCTAAAATCACCCTAAAAACTAGTCTAATTAACATTGAATTGACAAAATAATATAAACGGGATTTAGAGCCTCTATAACTGGGCTATCTACACGAGAGGTAGACATATAATAGAGCTAAAATCACCCTAAAAACTAGGCTAATTAACATTGAATTGACAAAATAATATTTTCTCAAAAACTATTTTCTGAGATTGGACACTAAAGTGAATTGGTCTTGTATGGTGGAGACATAAAACGGGATTTAGAGCCTCTATAACTGGGCTATCTTAATACATGAGAGGTAGACAAATAATAGAGCTAAAATCACCCTAAAAACTAGGCTAATTAACATTGAATTGACAAAATAATAATTTCTCAAAAACTATTTTCTGAGATTGGACACTAAAGTGAATTGGTCTTGTATGGTGGAGACATAAAACGGGATTTAGAGCCTCTATAACTGGGCTATCTTAATACATGAGAGGTAGACATATAATAGAGCAAAAATCACCCTAAAAACTAGGCTAATTAACATTGAATTGACAAAATAATAATTTCTCAAAAACTATTTTCTGAGATTGGACACTAAAGTGATTTGGTCTTGTATGGTGGAGACACAAAACGGGATTTAGAGCCTCTATAACTGGGCTATCTTAATACATGAGAGGTAGACACATAATAGAGCTAAAATCACCCTAAAAACTAGGCTAATTAACATTGAATTGACAAAATAATAATGTCTAAAAAACTATTTTCTGAGATTGGACACTAAAGTGAATTGGTCTTGTATGGTGGAGACACAAAACGGGATTTAGAGCCTCTATAACTGGGCTATCTTAATACACGAGAGGTAGACATATAATACAGCTAAAATCACCCTAAAAACTAGGCTAATTAACATTGAATTGACAAAATAATAATGTCTCAAAAACTATTTTCTGAGATTGGACACTAAAGTGAATTGGTCTTGTATGGTGGAGACACAAAACGGGATTTAGAGCCTCTATAACTGGGCTATCTTAATACACGAGAGGTAGACATATAATACAGCTAAAATCACCCTAAAAACTAGGCTAATTAACATTGAATTGACAAAATAATAATTTCTCAAAAACTATTTTCTGAGATTGGACACTAAAGTGATTTGGTCTTGTATGGTGGAGACACAAAACGGGATTTAGAGCCTCTATAACTGGGCTATCTTAATACACGAGAGGTAGACATATAATACAGCTAAAATCACCCTAAAAACTAAGATAATTAACATTGAATTGACAAAATAATAATTTCTCAAAAACTATTTTCTGAGATTGGACACTAAAGTGATTTGGTCTTGTATGGTGGAGACACAAAACGGGATTTAGAGCCTCTATAACTGGGCTATCTTAATACACGAGAGGTAGACATATAATACAGCTAAAATCACCCTAAAAACTAAGATAATTAACATTGAATTGACAAAATAATAATTTCTCAAAAACTATTTTCTGAGATTGGACACTAAAGTGATTTGGTCTTGTATGGTGGAGACACAAAACGGGATTTAGAGCCTCTATAACTGGGCTATCTTAATACACGAGAGGTAGACATATAATACAGCTAAAATCACCCTAAAAACTAAGATAATTAACATTGAATTGACAAAATAATAATTTCTCAAAAACTATTTTCTGAGATTGGACACTAAAGTGATTTGGTCTTGTATGGTGGAGACACAAAACGGGATTTAGAGCCTCTATAACTGGGCTATCTTAATACACGAGAGGTAGACATATAATACAGCTAAAATCACCCTAAAAACTAAGATAATTAACATTGAATTGACAAAATAATAATTTCTCAAAAACTCTTTTCTGAGATTGGACACTAAAGTGATTTGGTCTTGTATGGTGGAGACACAAAACGGGATTTAGAGCCTCTATAACTGGGCTATCTTAATACACGAGAGGTAGACATATAATACAGCTAAAATCACCCTAAAAACTAAGATAATTAACATTGAATTGACAAAATAATAATTTCTCAAAAACTATTTTCTGAGATTGGACACTAAAGTGAATTAGTCTTGTATGGTGGAGACACAAAACGGGATTTAGAGCCTCTATAACTGGGCTATCTTAATACATGAGAGGTAGACATATAATAGAGCTAAAATCACCCTAAAAACTAAGATAATTAACATTGAATTGACAAAATAATAATTTCTCAAAAACTATTTTCTGAGATTGGACACTAAAGTGAATTGGTCTTGTATGGTGGAGACACAAAACGGGATTTAGAGCCTCTATAACTGGGCTATCTTAATACATGAGAGGTAGACATATAATAGAGCTAAAATCACCCTAAAAACTAAGATAATTAACATTGAATTGACAAAATAATAATTTCTCAAAAACTATTTTCTGAGATTGGACACTAAAGTGAATTGGTCTTGTATGGTGGAGACACAAAACGGGATTTAGAGCCTCTATAACTGGGCTATCTTAATACATGAGAGGTAGACATATAATAGAGCTAACATCACCCTAAAAACTAAGATAATTAACATTGAATTAACAAAATAATAATTTCTCAAAAACTATTTTCTGAGATTGGACACTAAAGTGAATTGGTCTTGTATGGTGGAGACACAAAACGGGATTTAGAGCCTCTATAACTGGGCTATCTTAATACATGAGAGGTAGACATATAATAGAGCTAAAATCACCCTAAAAACTAAGATAATTAACATTGAATTGACAAAATAATAATTTCTCAAAAACTATTTTCTGAGATTGGACACTAAAGTGAACTGGTCTTGTATGGTAGAGACATGAAACGGGATTTAGAGCCCCTAAAACTAGGGTAGCTAAGACATGAGATGTAGACCACACAATGGGGCTTAAATCTCCCTAAAAACTAGGCTAGCTAAGATTGACTTGACCAAAATAATATTTTCTCGAAAAATATTTTCTGTGATTGTACACTAAAGTGAACTGGTCTTATATGGTAGAGACACGAAATGGGATTTAGAGCCCCTAAAACTAGGCATCTTAATACATGAGAGGTAGACATATAATAGAGCTAAAATCACCCTAAAAACTAAGATAATTAACATTGAATTGACAAAATAATATTTTCTCAAAAACTATTTTCTGAGATTGGACACTAAAGTGAATTGGTCTTGTATGGTGGAGACACAAAACGGGATTTAGAGCCTCTATAACTGGGCTATCTTAATACACGAGAGGTAGACACATAATAGAGCTAAAATCACCCTAAAAACTAGGCTAATTAACATTGAATTGACAAAATAATATTTTCTCAAAAACTATTTTCTGAGATTGGACACTAAAGTGAATTGGTCTTGTATGGTGGAGACACAAAACACGATTTAGAGCCCCTATAACTGGGCTATCTTAATACACGAGAGGTAGACACATAATAGAGCTAAAATCACCCTAAAAACTAAGATAATTAACATTGAATTGACAAAATAATATTTTCTCAAAAACTATTTTCTGAGATTGGACACTAAAGTGAATTGGTCTTGTATGGTGGAAACACAAAACGGGATTTAGAGCCTCTATAACTGGGCTATCTACACGGGAGGTAGACATATAATAGAGCTAAAATCACCCTAAAAACTAGTCTAATTAACATTGAATTGACAAAATAATATAAACGGGATTTAGAGCCTCTATAACTGGGCTATCTACACGAGAGGTAGACATATACTAGAGCTAAAATCACCCTAAACACTAAGATAATTAACATTGAATTGACAAAATAATAATTTCTCAAAAACTATTTTCTGAGATTGGACACTAAAGTGAATTGGTCTTGTATGGTGGAGACACAAAACGGGATTTAGAGCCTCTATAACTGTGCTATCTACACGAGAGGTAGACATATAATACAGCTAAAATCACCCTAAAAACTAAGATAATTAACATTGAATTGACAAAATAATAATTTCTCAAAAACTATTTTCTGAGATTGGACACTAAAGTGAATTGGTCTTGTATGGTGGAGACACAAAACGGGATTTAGAGCCTCTATAACTGGGCTATCTACACGAGAGGTAGACATATAATACAGCTAAAATCACCCTAAAAACTAAGATAATTAACATTGAATTGACAAAATAATAATTTCTCAAAAACTATTTTCTGAGATTGGACACTAAAGTGATTTGGTCTTGTATGGTGGAGACACAAAACGGGATTTAGAGCCTCTATAACTGGGCTATCTACACGAGAGGTAGACATATAATACAGCTAAAATCACCCTAAAAACTAAGATAATTAACATTGAATTGACAAAATAATAATTTCTCAAAAACTATTTTCTGAGATTGGACACTAAAGTGATTTGGTCTTGTATGGTAGAGACACAAAACGGGATTTAGAGCCTCTATAACTGGGCTATCTACACGAGAGGTAGACATATAATACAGCTAAAATCACCCTAAAAACTAAGATAATTAACATTGAATTGACAAAATAATAATTTCTCAAAAACTATTTTCTGAGATTGGACACTAAAGTGATTTGGTCTTGTATGGTGGAGACACAAAACGGGATGTAGAGCCTCTATAACTGGGCTATCTACACGAGAGGTAGACATATAATACAGCTAAAATCACCCTAAAAACTAAGATAATTAACATTGAATTGACAAAATAATAATTTCTCAAAAACTATTTTCTGAGATTGGACACTAAAGTGATTTGGTCTTGTATGGTGGAGACACACAACGGGATTTAGAGCCTCTATAACTGGGCTATCTACACGAGAGGTAGACATATAATAGAGCTAAAATCACCCTAAAAACTAAGATAATTAACATTGAATTGACAAAATAATATAAACGGGATTTAGAGCCTCTATAACTGGGCTATCTACACGAGAGGTAGACATATAATACAGCTAAAATCACCCTAAAAACTAAGATAATTAACATTGAATTGACAAAATAATAATTTCTCAAAAACTATTTTCTGAGATTGGACACTAAAGTGAATTGGTCTTGTATGGTGGAGACACAAAACGGGATTTAGAGCCTCTATAACTGGGCTATCTACACGAGAGGTAGACATATAATAGAGCTAAAATCACCCTAAAAACTAAGATAATTAACATTGAATTGACAAAATAATATAAACGGGATTTAGAGCCTCTATAACTGGGCTATCTACACGAGAGGTAGACATATAACACAGCTAAAATCACCCTAAAAACTAAGATAATTAACATTGAATTGACAAAATAATAATTTCTCAAAAACTATTTTCTGAGATTGGACACTAAAGTGAATGGGTCTTGTATGGTGGAGACACAAAACGGGATTTAGAGCCTCTATAACTGGGCTATCTACACGAGAGGTAGACATATAATAGAGCTAAAATCACCCTAAAAACTAAGATAATTAACATTGAATTGACAAAATAATATAAACGGGATTTAGAGCCTCTATAACTGGGCTATCTACACGAGAGGTAGACATATAATACAGCTAAATTCACCCTAAAAACTAAGATAATTAACATTGAATTGACAAAATAATAATTTCTCAAAAACTATTATCTGAGATTGGACACTAAAGTGAATTGGTCTTGTATGGTGGAGACACAAAACGGGATTTAGAGCCTCTACAACTGGGCTATCTACACGAGAGGTAGACATATAATAGAGCTAAAATCACCCTAAAAACTAAGATAATTAACATTGAATTGACAAAATAATATAAACGGGATTTAGAGCCTCTATAACTGGGCTATCTTAATACACGAGAGGTAGACATATAATACAGCTAAAATCACCCTAAAAACTAAGATAATTAACATTGAATTGACAAAATAATAATTTCTCAAAAACTATTTTCTGAGATTGGACACTAAAGTGATTTGGTCTTGTATGGTGGAGACACAAAACGGGATTTAGAGCCTCTATAACTGGGCTATCTTAATACATGAGAGGTAGACATATAATACAGCTAAAATCACCCTAAAAACTAAGATAATTAACATTGAATTGTCAAAATAATAATTTCTCAAAAACTATTTTCTGAGATTGGACACTAAAGTGATTTGGTCTTGTATGGTGGAGACACAAAACGGGATTTAGAGCCTCTATAACTGGGCTATCTTAATACATGAGAGGTAGACATATAATAGAGCTAAAATCACCCTAAAAACTAAGATAATTAACATTGAATTGACAAAATAATAATTTCTCAAAAACTATTTTCTGAGATTGGACACTAAAGTGAATTGGTCTTGTATGGTGGAGACACAAAACGGGATTTAGAGCCTCTATAACTGGGCTATCTTAATACATGAGAGGTAGACATATAATAGAGCTAAAATCACCCTAAAAACTAAGATAATTAACATTGAATTGACAAAATAATAATTTCTCAAAAACTATTTTCTGAGATTGGACACTAAAGTGAATTGGTCTTGTATGGTGGAGACACAAAACGGGATTTAGAGCCTCTATAACTGGGCTATCTTAATACATGAGAGGTAGACATATAATAGAGCTAAAATCACCCTAAAAACTAAGAAAATTAACATTGAATTGACAAAATAATATTTTCTCAAAAACTATTTTCTGAGATTGGACACTAAAGTGAATTGGTCTTGTATAGTGGAGACACAAAACGGGATTTAGAGCCTCTATAACTGGGCTATCTTAATACACGAGAGGTAGACACATAATAGAGCTAAAATCACCCTAAAAACTAGGCTAATTAACATTGAATTGACAAAATAATATTTTCTCAAAAACTATTTTCTGAGATTGGACACTAAAGTGAATTGGTCTTGTATGGTGGAGACACAAAACACGATTTAGAGCCCCTATAACTGGGCTATCTTAATACACGAGAGGTAGACACATAATAGAGCTAAAATCACCCTAAAAACTAAGATAATTAACATTGAATTGACAAAATAATAATTTCTCAAAAACTATTTTCTGAGATTGGACACTAAAGTGAATTGGTCTTGTATGGTGGAGACACAAAACGGGATTTAGAGCCTCTATAACTGGGCTATCTTAATACATGAGAGGTAGACATATAATAGAGCTAAAATCACCCTAAAAACTAAGATAATTAACATTGAATTGACAAAATAATAATTTCTCAAAAACTATTTTCTGAGATTGGACACTAAAGTGAATTGGTCTTGTATGGTGGAGACACAAAACGGGATTTAGAGCCTCTATAACTGGGCTATCTTAATACATGAGAGGTAGACATATAATAGAGCTAAAATCACCCTAAAAACTAAGATAATTAACATTGAATTGACAAAATAATATTTTCTCAAAAACTATTTTCTGAGATTGGACACTAAAGTGAATTGGTCTTGTATGGTGGAGACACAAAACGGGATTTAGAGCCTCTATAACTGGGCTATCTTAATACACGAGAGGTAGACACATAATAGAGCTAAAATCACCCTAAAAACTAGGCTAATTAACATTGAATTGACAAAATAATATTTTCTCAAAAACTATTTTCTGAGATTGGACACTAAAGTGAATTGGTTTTGTATGGTGGAGACACAAAACACGATTTAGAGCCCCTATAACTAGGCTATCTTAATACACGAGAGGTAGACACATAGTAGAGCTAAAATCACCCTAAAAACTAAGATAATTAACATTGAATTGACAAAATAATATTTTCTCAAAAACTATTTTCTGAGATTGGACACTAAAGTGAATTGGTCTTGTATGGTGGAGACACAAAACGGGATTTAGAGCCTCTATAACTGGGCTATCTACACGGGAGGTAGACATATAATAGAGCTAAAATCACCCTAAAAACTAGTCTAATTAACATTGAATTGACAAAATAATATAAACGGGATTTAGAGCCTCTATAACTGGGCTATCTACACGAGAGGTAGACATATAATAGAGCTAAAATCACCCTAAAAACTAAGATAATTAACATTGAATTGACAAAACAATAATTTCTCAAAAACTATTTTCTGAGATTGGACACTAAAGTGAATTGGTCTTGTATGGTGGAGACACAAAACGGGATTTAGAGCCTCTATAACTGTGCTATCTACACGAGAGGTAGACATATAATACAGCTAAAATCACCTTAAAAACTAAGATAATTAACATTGAATTGACAAAATAATAATTTCTCAAAAACTATTTTCTGAGATTGGACACTAAAGTGAATTGGTCTTGTATGGTGGAGACACAAAACGGGATTTAGAGCCTCTATAACTGGGCTATCTACACGAGAGGTAGACATATAATACAGCTAAAATCACCCTAAAAACTAAGATAATTAACATTGAATTGACAAAATAATAATTTCTCAAAAACTATTTTCTGAGATTGGACACTAAAGTGATTTGGTCTTGTATGGTGGAGACACAAAACGGGATTTAGAGCCTCTATAACTGGGCTATCTACACGAGAGGTAGACATATAATACAGCTAAAATCACCCTAAAAACTAAGATAATTAACATTGAATTGACAAAATAATAATTTCTCAAAAACTATTTTCTGAGATTGGACACTAAAGTGATTTGGTCTTGTATGGTGGAGACACAAAACGGGATTTAGAGCCTCTATAACTGGGCTATCTACACGAGAGGTAGACATATAATACAGCTAAAATCACCCTAAAAACTAAGATAATTAACATTGAATTGACAAAATAATAATTTCTCAAAAACTATTTTCTGAGATTGGACACTAAAGTGATTTGGTCTTGTATGGTGGAGACACAAAACGGGATTTAGAGCCTCTATAACTGGGCTATCTACACGAGAGGTAGACATAAAATACAGCTAAAATCACCCTAAAAACTAAGATAATTAACATTGAATTGACAAAATAATAATTTCTCAAAAAATATTTTCTGAGATTGGACACTAAAGTGATTTGGTCTTGTATGGTGGAGACACAAAACGGGATTTAGAGCCTCTATAACTGGGCTATCTACTCGAGAGGTAGACATATAATAGAGCTAAAATCACCCTAAAAACTAAGATAATTAACATTGAATTGACAAAATAATATAAACGGGATTTAG